>CM028130.1:883947500-884192500 GCA_016271365.2 Neoceratodus forsteri
GAAGCAGATTCCTTCAGCTGTTGCATTTCCTGCTCAAAGGAGGCCATCCTGGACTTCAGAAGATGGGCTTCCAGGGCTTGCTGCCTGCATTTGTGTGTGGCCTGGTTGAAGGGCTTGCAGTCTGGGCAGGCCTTGGTGTCATGGCCCGGGCCTAGGCAGAAGAGGCAGAGTTATGGCCATCCGCATGAGGAATCTGCATGCCACACAACTTTGTCTTGGGTGGAGAAGACATAAAAGACGAATGAAGCAAAAGAATTAGAGAGAAAACAAGAAAAGGACTAGCACAAAATGGCGATCAACTGAACCAACGTTTACCTCGAGGTTCTTGCACAGGTTGATGGTGGGAAAGAACTGGAAGGTGGGCACAGGGACCGCCTACTATATAGGATCACGCTGACGTCAGTCACGTGACATCAGGTGGGCAGTCCCCCGCCAGACATTGCTAGCAAAAGTTTGCAGTGCAGTCCTGATGTCAGAGGGTGCAGTCCTACATGTTATGACCTACTACAGGAACCCTCACAAAGTAAGATCTTGGGTTTTGGGCGCCAGTGCTGATACTGCTCCTATTGAGGCTTTTTGCCAAGGTGGCTGTGGCTAAAAGGACCTATACTAGAAGGCCTTCACTTTAGGTTTCTGGGCCTCCGGTTTCTTTTGGGATGACGCCACAATCTAGGGTGGCACTGGACTTAATCTTAGTGAGATGACCGTCTGTCCCCAAGGCCAAAGACGTCACACCCAAAAAGGGGATGTTGGCCAATTTGTGCTGGGTATTCACTATAAAGGTAGAAAGCCGCAACCAGGCCTTGTGACACACTGCAACAGCTGCTGCCATGGCACAGGTACAGCAGTCACCCATGTTCAAAGCCATCTGTAGCTGGTGTTTAGCCAGCAACTGACCATGGTCTCTGACCAACTTCATCAGTAGCTGCCTATCAGTAGAGAGGTTAGGGAGGACCTCATCCAGTGCTTCCAACAGAGAGTGACCAAAGTTGGCCATCATCACAGCATGGCTGACCTGACTGAGACCCAAGGTAGCAGCAGCAGCAGCGTAGGTCTTTTCTGGGGGGCAGTCTCCTTGGACTCTGTTCAGAGGCTTGTCCATGTCCCCTTGGCCATTGGATCTATCCAAAACCAGGCCTCTAACTAAAGGGTGGGTGGAAAACCTGGACAGGGACCCAGTAGGGATTACGCACCTGTGGACCATACAGGTGGAGTGTGCCTGGGAGGACGTTCGATGCCGCTAAAGCTTCAGGGCCTGTCCCAGAATGGCCTCAGTCACAGGAAAGGTGACTCCTGGGGAACTGTCCCTGTCCAGGATGTCAGTGAAGGGGTATTTATCCCTCTTCTGAACCGGCTCCAATTGCACATGCATGGACTACGACACGAGGTGGATTAAAGCCACAGATGACACCAGCTCATGGTCGGTGGACAATGTTACAACTGAGCCAATGGGCAAACATGCAAGTCCTTGAGGAGGGTGTGGACAACCCGTCAGAGGACTCATCAAAAAAACTGTCAACTGTTTCCCACCATGGACCAGCCCGGTATCCT
The DNA here is from genome assembly GCA_016271365.2 of Neoceratodus forsteri. NCBI lineage: Eukaryota > Metazoa > Chordata > Ceratodontiformes > Ceratodontidae > Neoceratodus > Neoceratodus forsteri. The sequence continues at coordinate 883,949,052 of CM028130.1, forward strand.
CAGACTGGGTGAGCGCCACTGACAGCTGACCTAGCAAGCTGGCAGCAGCACTGGAGTCTTTTGAAGGGGCACCTACTCTGAAGATGAAAAAAAAAAAGAAGGGGCATCCACCAAAGGATGCGGTGGTGGTGGTGGTTCCACCCCCAGGGTGGAGAAGGAGATGTGGGTGACATTTGCATAGGGTGAACTGGCAATGGCACCACTGGCATGTGCCAAGGGTCAGAGGTTCCAAATAGTAGAGCTCTACCTTGTTCAGCGATCATCCACTGCTGCTAAAGGAACTCCTCATGGCGTTGACGCATCTTGTGTCAATACCTCTCCATGGACAAGGAAGCTGAGAAGTAATGACAGGAACACCTCCCGGTTGAGTGGGATTCAGAGCACTTCAACTGCAATCTTTTTTTTTTTTTTATTTGTACTTTCTGTACTTTACTCCACCTCCACAGAGCCAATGGGTGGCTCCAGCCCTCCCTTGGAGGGGCTAATCCTCCCACCCAGACAGTCCGCTGCTCAGCCAGACGCAGTAACTAAGTGCCGGCTTACTCCCCCGCAACTATCCAGAAGTCAGAGCGGCATATTTGAGGGGGGATAAGTCAGGCCATCACGGACCCTGTCGACTCCCAGTTTTTTTCGCTTATTTTTCCCCTGGGTCCATAAACGTGCAATGGGCAGAGTGGCTGGGCTACACCTCCACGGAGGCAGACTTATGCCCCAGACATGGCCCCTCCCCATTCTTGGCAGAGCCCCTGTGCTGACATCCAGCCTCCGCTGGGTGTCAGTCTACTCAGCGCAGCACTATCCCCCCTCCTCGAGAAAGGAGAGCTGTCCACAGACGCTCAATCCTTCCTCACCCCTGCCAATCCCTGAGCAACCAGAGTCTGTACCTGAACCCGGGTCAAGGCGTGGCACGAAGTGTGGCATTCAGCACCTCAACCCTCAGCACCAGCAGGCCAGCATTCAACTGCCATCTTGACCTCGACCACTAACCTGCGGGTTGACGCTGAGATGGATCCTACAGCAGGTCATGGTCAACCACAAGCCTTGCTATGTTTAGAAGCAGATGCTTTGGTGGTACGACCACTGCTGGAGGCTCTTCCCAAGGTGACCCAGCTGTGGACACAGACTGGGCCACATACTTATGGGTCAGGATCAGGAGCACCTGCATCTGGGAGATCCACTCTTCATCGAGCTCCTCCAACAACCGGTGGACAGGCTTGAGAAATACCTCAATGGCTTGCTCAGCTCAGAGTTGAGGCCGGCAAGCCTTACGAGGGTACTGAGGAGCTCAAGACCTGCCCCTCAACTAAAGAAAGCTTGACCAAAGTCAAGCAGTCGGGGCAGCTGGAGGAATGTGTTCTCTCCCAATCCTATGACCTGCGCCGATGGCACTTGTGCTTACACCCACGGTGAGATGGGCTCTCTCCAAAGGTTTGGAGAGCCCAGAAAAGCTCCCAAAAATCAAACCTTGTTTGGTTCCTCATCCTGCTAAGCATTTCCAAATTCCTCCTGACTGGACTATGTCACTACCATCGGCCAGTTTATTTAACCCCCCCACCCCCACCAATTTCAGCATCTCATTTCTTCTCTCTGCAGACCAAGCCAGTACCTAGCTCACTGCCTACTTTTCCATTTGCAGATTATACTATCAAGCCACTAGAGGGCAACAAGACGTGTAGGTTGCAATCCTCCTAACACTGCTCCTCCCTAACACTTCTGCCCTGTCTCATTCATGCCTAAATTCTCTGCCTTTCACCCCTCTCTGTAGTGTCCCTTGCACAGTCTCCCAGGCTATCACTAGGCATACAACGTGGACTCCAAACCAGGGTTCGAACCAGGTACTTTTCACTCCAAAGGCAGCAAACCTGCCACTGTGCCACTGTGTCTGCCACAATGTTAGGTGTCAGCAAGACCCACTCATATCTGCCCATGGTCACATCTACCACCACTGTACTCCCTCACAACACCCACCCACACAAACAAACCATACTACTGTTGCTAACCAGGTTTACCCTGCTCAGCAACAAACCCCCAGTTGCCTCTGGTATGTACACACCTTTGCTGCTGGGGGAGCACCTCACCCCTCATAGCCTCTCCGTCACCCTGTCTGTCCCCATTGGTCCCCTGCACCCCTCCCCCGTCTCTCTGTGCCTTCAGCCCTCCATGTCTGTTCCTCCACCTGGCCATCCCAGCCCTCACGCAGCTGCCCATTCCCTGCTCATCACCTTCTAAGCTTGGCAGCCGCCGCTACCCAGCAAAATGCCACCAATTCACGGTGCTTGTCAGGATCTTCCACTTGCTTCTTCTACTATCTGGCAATGTTCACCCCAATGCTGACCCAGCAGCGCTGTGCACCCCCCCCCCAAACTGCGGTCACCCACGAGGTTTCAAACAGCCGCTATGAATATCTGCAGCCTGCCTAAAAAAATGGCACCCCCTGCAATGCTGGACGGCACAGCACCAACCAGACATTCTGGCTTTAACAGAAACCTGGCTGTCAGCCAAGACCCCAGACTCATTTGTCTATTCCTGGCTACTCTGTCATTAGGCTACTCTCTTATTAGGCTTGATTATAACGGCAAGAGGGGCAGTGGCTGCACCTTTTATGTAAATGACTCACTGCATTACCAAGCCCTGCCCGCGCCCTCCCTAGACCATGGTGCCCAAGCCCCCCCAGCAAAACTCTCCCCTGACCCAAACCGTGTTTCTCGCACTCTCACCACTGCCTACATCCCACCCTGCAGCCAATCCCCTGACTGTAAACCTCCATCAGGTTCAAGGTCAGTTGGCATTCATCTATATCCCCTTCCCCTGGGTTGTGCCTGAAAATAGGCAGGATTTGTCTAGTGCACTTATCCAGTCAACAAAAACTAAATAAATAAAATATTGACTCTACCTAGCCAGCCACCCCGACAAAATGGAACAAATCTGAGTTGGGGATCTCAACATAAACTGGCTGGCAAGCTCATCAACACACACCAAAGATACCTCTGCTGCGTTAGATATGACCCAACTGGTATCCCAACCTACCAGGGCCAACCTCACTAATGGAACCCACACCCTACTAGATATCCTGCTCATTACTCATCCCCACCATATTACTGACCTGGGTGTCCTACCAAACACCTTAAGCGACCACTTCCCAATCATCTTCAGCTGATCCTGTCAGCTACCTAAACCACCACCAAATATCACCTTTCGTCATCAACTACGCTCAGGAGGCATAGACAAACTCAAACAATATCTAATTAATTGGGACTGGTTCCCTATTTCCCAAGCCCAGCACATAGATGATGAATTGTACTACTTCACCACCACCTTTAATACCACCTGTGATGCTTTTGCACCGACCATCAAAGTGACCACTAAGGAACGTAGTGCCCCCAGATCACCCCAGAACTCCAACAACAGTTCAAAATGTGCGACAACCTCTGGCATCATGCCACTGCTCCAGTTTGCTAAGCAATAGGCAGCCCTATAATGCTGCCCGCAATAAGTGTACCTGGGCAATCTGCAAGGCCAAGGCACAGCACTACAGAACCACCCTAGCCACCTCATGGGGTAGCACAAGAAAGTTCTGGGATAACATCAAGGAGCTTAATGGTAAATCCCGGTCCCCCCCTCACAACTTTGTGTTAACGGTACTACCACCACAGATGCACTTCACATAGCTAACTGCCTCAACTCCACCTTCTTAGACCTCAGCTCAGTCCTCCCTAGCAACTTTTTAGATCCAATTCAACCAACCCCACCACCTGAGCTCCTCCACCCCCCCTTCAAACTCAGAGTCAATACCGCTACAGAAGCGAAAGCCTACCTATCCCAAGCCCTCCACATCTCCAATTACTGCAAAGACGCCTTCGATATGCGTATCCTATACCTTGCGCTAGACTCGGTTATCTCCCCCTCACGGACCTTCTAAATCTGTCCCTGCGACTGGGCCAGTTCCCAACCTCATGGAAAATGGCAGTGATAACACCAATATCGAAATGTGGCAACAGCTCCCTCCCAAACAACTACCTGCCCATCTCGATTCTCCCCCCACTCTCTAAAGCCCTTGAAAAGATCATGGCTAATCAGCTCATTGACTACCTCCTCATACACAACCTCTTATATAGGGAGCAGCATGGTTTCAGAGCTGGTCATAGCAGTACGACTGCCTTCATAGAGTTTGCTAACTCCCTGCACTCCATGCTTCAAAAGGGGCACCTTGCAGGGGCCGTGTTTATAGACCTCTCAAAGGCCTTCGACATGGTTTCTCACCCCCTCCCCCTTAACACATTACAACAAATTGGGGTCTCTCATTGTCCACTCTCACGGTTCTCCAGCTATCTTTCATCTAGAACCCAATGTATTAAAATTAATACTACCATATCTACTATGCTGCCTGTGTGCTCAGGAGTTCCCCAGGGATCTATCTTGGGTCCACTGCTAGTCAGCATCTACCTCAACACCCTGTCTAAATCCTGCCCCGGCAACCTTCTCCTTTATGCAGATGACGCTGTTCTTTATGACGCACATCCTGATCCTCTCTCTCTCTGCAGTGTACCTTACAAAACTCCTCTCAGATTGAACACTGGTTTGCTGAACACAGACTGGTGGTCAGCATTAAAAAAACTAAGACAATGCTCATTGCCCACCGCCAAAACATATCAAAGGATTTCCCTCTGGAAATACTCTCCACCTCTCTCATCCCACTGGAACAGATCCAAAAGTATAAGTATCCAGGTATTACACTTGACTCTTCCCTCTCATTCCATAAACATATAAAAATCCTTACCTCTGCCAACACCCGCATTGGTCTCCTTTACAGACATAAAGACTGCCTGCCACCTGAAGCACTTCACCTAGCAGTTACCTCCTCATTCTTATCACTGGTGGACTATGGCCTCACAATCTATGCTGCCGCTGACCCTACGGCACCTCATCAAATACAAGTAGTCATCAAAAAGGCCTGCTGGCTCCTCTCTAGTGCCAACAGAAATACACATACCTGCACCCTATATGCACTCATCAATATCCTCTCTCTTGAGGAAAGACTATTATACCAGACCTGTCTCTTCACCAAAAAAATCAACCTGGGTCTAACCCCAATAGGTGTCATGGCTTCTCTTCAGGCAGCCACTATCTCAGCATCCACACAGGCCTCCCCAAACACTCTGGAAGGTGCCGAGGGTCAGGACCACCCTGGCCCAGCGATCCTTCCCCCTTAGAGCTCCATCCTGGTACAATGCCCTCCCACCGGCCATCACTTCAATCACCAGTCTAGGTCCTTTTAAAGCTGCCTTAAGTGCTCATATCCTCTCCTCACGTCAATGCCAATGTGACTGGTAACCTGTGGATCCTGCACCATGCCACCACGCAACCCACCCTTGGCCTGGCAGTGGAGAGTCCTAACTATTTCTAGCCTACAGGCTCTTCACCTCCCTCAGTTACCATATAGTTGCACTGGATTATGAATGCATTGTATTATGTATAAGACAAGGCCTCCCTAAGGTGGCTTACTACCAACTAATATACACTGCTTTAGCTACCGATTGTACAGGCCTTAACAGCTCATTAGGTAAATATGTTGATAGCTCTGCCTTGTTTTAGCTACCAAATGTATAGGCATTAACCAGTGCTCATTGTACTTGTACTCTGTATGACTGCTCACACACATTTATCCTATGTATGTACTGTATGAATGTCTATGTTTTATTCTGACATGGAGCCTTTGTAAACAAGTATATGACTCAAAGGGTTGTAATCCCGATTTCCTAAATAAATAAATTGTAGGACTCGCTGACGTTGGCCCAGCCAGGAGCAGCGTCAAGACTGATGAAGGACCTACCACATTTGCAGCCGCCTCCTCTTCCAGAGCAGCAAGCTGGGAAAATGACCTCGCAGCTGCCGAGGCCTTTGCAGCCCTATGGTCGATCCCTCTCTGATGGTTGACAAAGGGCGAGCTTTGCCTTTCAGTCCTTGCTTTGCAGGCTGCATAACCACTGGCAGCAGAGTTTTACAGGTGGAAGGTTATGTCAAACAAATCTCACAGATTTGTTTGACTAGATGACAAAGGAGCTGGATGAGGGAAGGGCAGTGGATCTGTACTTTAGTAAGGCCTCAGACACTACTCCACAGGAGGTTAATAAAGAAACTTAGTAACCTTGGGGTTGGGAAGAGAGTGGTATGCTGGGTATCAAACCAGCTGAAGGACAGGAGGCAGAGCATGGTGGTAAATGGCAATCACTCTGGGGATAGGAGAGAGAACAGTGGAGTGTCACATTGATCAGCACTGGGTCCTGTTCTCTTCAATGTCTTCATACGTGACACTGCTGAGGAACGGAGGGGAAGGTGTGTCTTCTTGCAGATGATACAAATATCTGCAACAGGGTGAGCTACCAGGAAGGGGTAGGAAGAATGCAAAGGGATTTGGGGAAACTAGAGTGGTCCAGGGTAAGGCAGCAGCTGGGTTTCAATGCCAAAAAGTGCAAGTCATACACCTACAGAGTGGAAACCCAGGGGCTGTGTATAAGATGGGGGGTACTTGTAGTAACCAAGCAAAAGAGGGACCTTGGGATAATCATACCTGATGATCTCAAGGTGGCAGGGCAGTGCCACAAGGCAGTAGGCAAGACTACTGGGATGTTGGGGCGCAGAGGAAGGGGATTTCAGGCAGGAGAGGGGAAGTGGTGTTGCCACTGTATCGCTCAATAGTGAGACCCCACCTAGAGTAGTGTGTCCAGTTCTAAAGACAGCACCTTTGCAAGGACACTGACAAGGTGAAAGTGGTCCAGAGGAGGGCAGCCAAAACGGTGCAGGAGTTGCACAAGAAACCATATGAGGAAAGGCTGCGGGAACTCAATATGCATTAGGAAAGCCCTGCACTTATGAGTAGCAAACAAGTCTCAAACAAAATTGCTCCAGTATAAATCCATGTTTTATTACGTCCTGGATTCAAACAAACAAAAATGTCAGGAAGCTTACACCCACAAACAAGCCCTGGCACTTCAGAGTCAACGGACTCTTTGCCAGTCCATTGACTCTAAGCTCCGGGGCTCATTTGTGGGTGTCAGCTACCTGATATTTTTGTTTTTTTGAATCCAGGACTTAAAACAGATTTTATACCTCAGCTATTTTGTTTGAGACTTTGTTTGTGGCTCGTAAGTGCAGGGCTTTCCATTTGCTTGCTGGAGGAGAGGAGAATAAGAGAAGACAATGCCTGAGGCCTACAAGTACCTCATGGGGGTGAACAAGGTAATGGAGGGGCACCAAAACACAAAGGCATGCAAAGAAGCTTGGGGGGGGCTTTAACAGTGATGTGAAGAAATACTTCTTCACAGAAAGGGTGGTGGACACAATGAACAGCCTTCCAGAAGAAGGGGCGGAGAGGTGAAGACAGTGGTGAGCTTCAAGCATGTGTGGGATAGGCACATGGGCACATAGTAAGCAGATGAAAGAGAGGCGGGAGGGACACCCTTGACCAAATATGGACCAGGTCGTAGTAACAGGCAGGGAAAAATAGGGCAGACTAGATGGGCCTACCAGTCCTTTCCTGCTGACAAAAATCAATGTTTCTATGTACTTGATGGAAGTTGGAAACATTGCTTGGCAAAGGCTGCAACCCGCCATGCCGTGCTATGTGCCAAGGCAATACAAGGAAGTGTCATGTGTGTCGGTGAATGACATTTTTGGTCAGCACCAAACGTTGAATTTGAGACCTAGTTTCCATTCTTCCATTGTCAATCACTCTGTAAAGTCGGTTCTGGATACTAGAGAAGTGAGTTTATGCTAATTAAAGTCAAGAAAGGTCACAGAAAAGCACTTGAAAACTAGTATTCCTTCATTTGCTGTGGAGGTGCGAAGGAAGAGACCTGTCCCTTCCAGTAGAAAGAAAGATATGATTTCATGGGGCAGAGTCAGAGGATATACTGCCCAGATGGTGGGAGGAGCTGCTCTCCAACCCCATTCAGGAGAGGGCTATGGAGCAGAAGATCCACAGCAGAGAACTGCTAGTATGGTGCAGTCCAGGGTCCCACAGTGTTATTTCCAATAGACAAAAAAAGCACACCTCCCTTCCCCCTCTCTCCCAGACTCGCTCACTCTGCTTGGCAGTCAAGAACATGGCAGTCTTTTTATAGTAAAAATGCTGTGCAGACTGAGCATGCAACCCAAAAGATGTGGATGTCAATGGGCCGCTTCCAGGTCTTGACATCCGCTAGTTTCCGGGGCACATTTAAATTACATAAATAAAATAACTGCCAAGTTTGTGGCTGCCAAAAGAGCACATGAGTCTGTGAGTTGGAGGAAGAGAGAGATGAGGTGTGCTTTTTAGTCTTCCAGAGGTTATACTGCAGTACTGCGGGACTGTGGGCAGCACCCTAGCAGCATTCTCTGCTATGGATCTTTTGTTCCCAGTTCTCTCTCAAACGTGTGTGTGTGTGGGGGGAGGCAGCTGCAGGGTTGGCTTGTCATTGAGAGAGGTCCAGATGTGTGGTGGGGGGGGATGGGATACAGCTAGACTATCTGTTGGGGAAGGGGTTACAGCTGCAGGGTGGTGACTGGTCTTTGGAAAGAGGTGCTCCAACTGTACGTGTTGTGTTGGGTGGGGCTCACTACTAGTCTATTTAGGGCAGGGGGTCAGCTGCAGAGGGGTGGCTGGTCTGTAGGAAATGACGGGCAGTGTACTGAAAGGCTGGTTCCAGCTATGGGGGGGGGGGCGCGTAGCTGGTTCACTTCCCACCAAACCTTGACATCCTTGTATATAATGTAGTTGCATATTGCTCTTAACTTTATTGTGTGGTCATTTAAGTGTAATAATCCCACTGCCTGACATTGTAGTGCTATGCGTCCTCGTCATCTGGACCATGGCATTCAGCTGTATCCTCTGGGCACCTTTTTTTCCTTCCTTGACCTGGTTGCTTGTTTATTTTTGAAAACTTTTCACTAAAAAGATTAACAGCAAAAAAAAAAAACTGACATCCACCCCTTTCACAGCCAACCAACCCCTCCACGGCCTCGAGGATCAGGAAGAGAGGATTAGGCTATCAGTGGCAGAAAGGGAGGGGTCTTCCTTCTAGTTCTGTGGATGGGTGGGAAACCATTCTAGTTCTAGGAAATGACAATCTACTACTAACTGATAAAGGTGCAATGTTTCTGACTAAGTGGAAGCTGGTGAGGGCACTGAAAAGGGCTACAAGCATGTGTTTTTCTGTGCAGCTCCTGTTGAAAACCACAGAAAATAAGAAATCTTCTCATGAGCGCATTATGCTTGGAAATCAGTTGACAAGTTATACAGAACGAACAACATACTCGTCATTGTAGTTTTATTGTTTCACAACTTTTGAATAACATCCAGTGGTGCAAAGGGAGGGAGAGAGGGGGCAATCAATTCCAGGAGTGGAAATTAAATTCAGTTCCAGGAGCAAAACTGGAATGACGGCTCCTGGGTAAACTGTACTACCTAAGGCATAAAACTAACTAGAGAGTCATGTCATGTGCAAGAAATAATGAAAAAGCACATCAAGTATATTCAATCATATCTCAAACCTGGTGGTGGGTTGGGTAGATTTCAGGGAGGGACTACAAAGATATACCCTGTTACCTTAGCAACATCCCCACAGGTATCAGTTTTCGTGAGATTACCTGTCAAATGTCCCTGATTATGAGGGATGTCCCTTGTTTTTACCCATCAGAATTGCTGTTCATCATCTGTCACTCATTGAAAAGGTGCAGCTCAACCACAGAATGTGCTGTAAATACAGATTTTAAAGTAGAAATAATATGGAAGTGAGTATGTAAAGCATGCCACCATATCAGGGTTCAAAACTGGCACCCACCTGCCCACCAAATGCGGCCAGACTTCAGGTTGGACAGGTAAAATTTATTTTATTGTGATCTCGGATTAACACCTTTGAGATCAAGCTCAATAAATAGGTTCCACATCAGGTTAAACAGAACAGTGAAAACATAGCGTTGCTGGCAAGCAGCAAAATTTTAGGATTATACCTACAATGCTATAATTTAAAGGACTATACGTACAATGCTATAGCTTATAGGACTATACATACAATACTGTAACTTATAGGACTATACATACAATGCTTAACTTCATCAAAAAAATATCAACGTAGACACTGTACAATGCACCATGTAAATGACAGTAACCGCGTGTTTGCTGGGTGCCTTGTCTAAGCCAGCAATGTGTTTTTCTTTACAGCTACTGCTGCAGTTCCGGATATTGCCACTAGGACGTGGCCAGCAGAATTTGCCGAAGTGAGCTCTGAATGCTCTCAAAGACCACCAGGAAATGGGAGAAGGATGTGACAACGAGGAGAAGCGTGGAAGAAAGTATGCTATGAGTACAGCCACTGAAAACATTTGCCAGCATCAAGGAGGGAACAGGATCGATTTAAATATTGCCATTAGGAGCTAGCCTTCAGCAAGCCTTCCAGATGGAAATTGTGCTGCAATCCAAGAGTCGAGCTGCATATAAAATGCGAGGCCAAGCCCTGCCTGCCAGCAAGACTGCTGTGCAGTATAAAAAGAAATCTCTGATTTTGGGAGAACTTTAAATTTAGTGTTTTCCATTCCCTAGCTTGTTAGTCCCAATGCATTCCACGAAAAACTCTTTAGGAAGCAGTTAGTCCAAATGACCTGGCATTACAATGAAGTGAGCACGTGCCTGAGTAAGAGAAGACTTTCATGTCCCATTACAAATTATTAGGACTGAATTAGTGCCCCCTACCTCATACAGCTCTAAATGCTTTTGAATTAATCCTAATGTTATTGTCTCTCTCTATATAATGCACATAGAGCGGGGGGGGGGACAATAAATTATCTTCACTCCTAATAATTTGTATATTACCTGAAAGTTTGCACATCTTGATTACTAAGGCATTAAGTACACAGAGACTGTAGTCTTGTCTGGTGTAAAACAAACAGCTCCCCAATTGCTGACACAGCATTACATGAGCATCTGCGTAATGCCTGACTTAAAACGTTGTGCAGACTTTCAACTCGCATACAAATTATTAGGAATGAAAATAAATGTAGTGCCAATCCCCCAAAAAGAGCTCTAAACGTATTATAAAGAATCAAATTCGAGGCAGTATAGCACAGTGTTTTAAGGCTCTGACCTGCAAATCTGGTGACATCCAGCAGACCAGACCTGGTTTGAATCCCACAGCTTCCACTTGCATACTGTGTGACCCTGAGCAAGTCACTTAACTTCCCTGTGCTCCCAGATTGCACCTGTAAAAAAGCTTTCAGCTTAGTGTTCTAATCCTGGTTAAACAACTAAAAATAAAAAATAAAAAAATGCATTTAAAGCTCTATTGGGGGAGCACTAAATTCTCTTCACTCCAAATAATTTGTTTAAGACCTTATCTGCAATAAAACTTGTTTTTTGGGGAAAAAAATAATTTCTGGTCATTTTGTGCTGGGCTACTGAAAATCCTAGCAGGCCGGTGGATTTTTCCAGTCACTAGCCCTTCCAGCTAGTGGCTGAAAAGAACAGGTTACTCACCTGTAACAGTAGTTCTAGGAGTGGTATGTTGTTCATTCACACTCTTTGGCATGTCCCTTTCCCTTTTAAGAATCACCGAAGTCTTCAAGCTGGCTCCTCCCACCCACCCAGGTGGTATATACCTCGGCTCCAACCCATGACATCAGATATTAGCCCGCTGGAAGCCAAACTGTGTGCATCCGCAGCCGAGGAGGTCGGGTGGGTCCATGTGGATGAACAACATATACCACTCCTAGAACTACTGCTACAGGATATGTTGTTCATCCACACTCTTTGGCAGACTCCTAGCAGTTCTCTGGGAGGAGAGAGGCAAGGCGCACACCCCCTACTTAGGGAACAGAGATTGGAGAACCGAGGCCCAAGAACCAGCATCCTGGCAAGACACAAGGTCAATGTGGTAGTGAGTGATGAAGGTGTTTGCTGACTTCCAGGTAGCAGCCTGACAGATTTCCTGGAAAGGGATGACCCTGGAAGCAGCCACCAATGCAGCAGTATGGTGGGTAGAATGAGCTCTCATCCCTCTGGGAGGCTTCTTGCCTGCCAACTCATAGCACAGACCTATGCATGATGTAATCCATCTTGCAACAGTCCGCTTTGCTGCAGGTCTGCCAGAAGCAGCTTCAGTGTAAGTGACAAACAGCTGGCAAACCTCTCCCCGAATTTACGCCATCCTCTCCTTGTAACAGGAGAGAGGGCATGTCTCAGGTCCAAAGTATGAATCCTGTACTCGGTCTCAAGAGGTGTAATTAGGGTAGTATACCGGCAGAGTGAGCACCTGGTTAAGGTGAAACTCTGACACCACCTTCGGAAGGAATTTCAGGTGGTGGCATAGGACGACCTTGTCCCTACAGAAGACAAGATAAGGGAAGTCCACCGAAAGTGCCTGGGGCTCCCCTGTCCTTCTGGCAAATGGGATAGCTACCAGGAAGACTGTCTTCCACGACAAGTGTGACAACTCACACTTGTGCACTGGTTTGAATGGCTTCCTCATGAGCTTTACCAATACCAGCAGTAGATCCCACAGAGGCGGAGGTTCATGCACCGGAGGGGATATGTGATTCAGGCCTTTGAAGAAGTGCCCGATCACTGTCTCCTGCGCCAAAGTTGGCTGACTGGCCCGTGCCCGGTAAGTGGAGATAGCTGCTAGGTGCACCCTAATGGTCAATGATTGGAGACCCCCTATTGAGAGAGAGAGAGAGAGACCAAAGGTAGTCGAGAATGTTAGCCACTAGACAGGACAAAGGGTCCAGACCCTTACCCTGATACCAAATGGAAAACATTTTCTATTTGCAAGCATAACATTTCCTGGTCGATTCCTTCCTGGATGCCTCCACCACAGTGTAGACATCTTCGGAAAGACCCAAATCCTGGAACTCTAGCTGTTTAGGTACCAGGCTGTGAGGTGCAGGGATTGAAGGCCTGGATAGAATACCTTCCCCTGACTGAGTGTTATCAGGTCAGGGCATGTGCAAAGCCGCTCTGGGTGCTTGCAGCTGAGGCAATCTGGATACAAGAACTGGCGCGGCCAGTCTGGGGCTACCAGGATCACCTTTGCCTTGTCCCTCCTCACCTTGAGCAGCACCTTGTGGATCAAAGGAAATGGAGGGAAGGCGTATAGAAGGCCTGGGGTCCACGGCCTCGAGAAGGCATCCCCCCCCTGCAGCGAGCCCTGCTGAGGGGGGTGGACATGAAACAGCCTCAGCCTGGTGTTTTTCCTGGAGGCAAACAGATTCACCATCGGTTTGCCTCAATAGATCAGACTGTAAGCTACCTCTAGATGAAGAGACCACTCGTGGTGGGGATGACTGGCCTAAGCGGCTGAGAGCATCAGCCAGATGGTTTGAGGCTCCTGCCACATGGACGGCTAGGAGAGCTGCCTCCAATCGGCTCACAAGGGTCCAGATGTGGAGCGCCTCCTTGCACAGCAAATGGAAGTGTGTGCCGCCCTATTTGTTGAGGTAGTACATGGTCATGGTATTGTCCTTCTGGACATGAACCCGGAGCTGAGGAGCAAAAGCTGACAGTGCCAGTCTGACTGCTCTGAGCTCCAACAGGTTGATGTGGCAGTGGGACTCCTCGGGGGTCCAGAGCCCAAGGGCCCTTTTGTCCCCCATGTGGGCTCCCCAGCCCATGAGAGGGGCATCGGTCGTGAGGATGACAGTCGGCTCGGGCAGACAAACGGGAACCCTTCCTGCAACCGGTCTGGGACGGTCCACCAATGGAGAGTGTCCCACATCTTCTGGGTTACAGTGATCAGCTGGTTGAAATGACCATGGCGCTGAGTCCACTGGGTGGACTGCTTCTATTGGAGGGGGGCGCATGCGCAACTGAGCCCAATGGACCACTGAGGTGCACACCGCCATGTAACCCAGAAGGTGCACAAAGTTATGGGCAGGGTGCCAGTGCCCAACCAAAAATGACTGTGGGCAAAGGAGGAAAGAACCTCCGCCCTGTCTGCCAAGCTCTGGTTTGACAAGAGTCGAGCTCTGCCCCAAGGAAGCCCATCACCTGAGACGGCACGAGTTCCGACTTGGCCTCATTGATTAAGAGGCCGAGTTGGGAGCAGGTCTGGAGGGCCAGGTCCCTGGACCTCTCCACTTCCTGTTGGGTGGATCCTGCTAAGAGACAATCATCGAGGTAAGGATAAATCCTGACCCCTCGATGCCTGAGATGGGCCGCCACCACTGCAATGCATTTGGTGAAGACCCGAGGGGCCGATGACAGGTCGAATGGCATGCCTCAGAACTCGTACAGGGTCCCTTCAACCCTGAAGTGGAGGAACCACTGATGGGATGGATGGATTGGGACCTGAAAGAACACGTCCTGCAGATCCAGTGAACAGAACCATATGTTTCGCTCCAAGGATGGTATGATCCGAGACAGAGCGACCATCTGAAAGGTACATGACCGAGATATTGATTCAGGTTGTGCAGATCTGAGCAGGCGCCAGCCCCCCAATCTGCTTGGGCACCAGGAAGTACCTGGAAACAAAGCCTGGGTCTGCTGGAGGTTCTGCCACTGGAGCTACTGCCTCCCTGAGAAAGAGCTGAGCGATGTTGTCTCAGAGCAGATGAGGTCTGAGCAGATACTCATTCCTCCTGAAGGGTGCGGACTCGTCTTGGAGAGTACTGCTCGAATTCCAGAGACGGTCCCTGACCGACCACTTCCAAAACCCACCTGTCCATGGTGACAACGGTCCAGGTGGAAAGAAAGTGGCAGAGTCGGCCCCACACGGGAGGACCCAAAGCTGGCGTAACAGAAGCGGGGATGGCAGCCCCCGCCCCGTCACTGAGCAGGCTTGGAGGAGGAGGACTATCTAGGACCTGAACCTCGGCCTCCTTTACAGGCCTGTTGGGGACCCTGCTTGGGCCGAGGGTGCCAAGCTTGAGCCTGCTGCTGTTGCTGGTGCTGCTGTCTGCCTTGACAGAAGGACTGCTGAGTCACTGGGGCAGAATGCGAAAAAGGCTTTTTCTTTTTTCTCTGCTGATTCTTCCCCAAAGAACTCCTGGCAGAGTTAGCGTCCAAGGTGACACTGGACTGCTCAATGCACTGAAGGTGACCGGCCACTCCACAAACAAGTCACTCCCAAGGAAGGGCACATCAGCTAATTTATGCTGGGTATCCGCCGGGAATGAGGAAAGCCTCAGCCAAGCCCTGCGACGAGAGGCAACTGCGGCAACCATTGAATGGGCACAAGAATCACCAAGATCTAGGGCCGTTTGGTGCTGCTGTTTGGCAACAGCTCAGCCCTGATCCAGGACCTGCTTGACCGTGGTCTGCATGTCCGCGGGGAGATGTGGGAGGACCTCATCCAATATCCCAGGAGGGCATGAGAGAAGTGTGCCATGATGACAGCCGAACTTGCCTGACGAAGGCCCAAGGAGGAAGCCACATAGACCTTTCTGGCTGAATGGTCCAAGAGCTTGTACTCTTTATCATGAGGTTGGTCAGTGTCGGCCGAACTGCCAGTGCGCCTGAACACAGAGCCGATCACCAGGCTCTCAGCTGAAGGGTGCTCTGTGAACCCAGCAAGGGACACCATGGGCACCATGTACTTGCGGGCCATGCGGGCAGACTGAGCTGGACAAGGGGCAGGACGTGCCAAATTTCTAAGGCCAGTCCAACAATGGCCTCGGCCACAGGAAAGGCCTCCGTCGGGGTATCCCCTCTTGAGGATGTCAGTGAGAGGGCACTCCACCTTTTTCTGGATAGACTCCAGGGACATCCCTGTAGACTCAGAGATGAGGCGGAGGATCCCTTGAAAAGATGAGGGACCTTCTTCAGTCTCTAGGTCAGCGGTCTAATCATCATCCCCTGGATGTGAATGAAGACTGCTGACATCCAAATCCGAAGAATCCGGATACAATGGCCTACCATCCATGTCATCTTTGACTTGCCGGGGGCAGTCTGGGGTGACCGTGACAGACAATCACCGGGGAAGCCTGGTGTCTAGTGTGTCTTCCTTTGAAGGAGCCCTTCCCACAGGCTGCTTGGGCGGTGGTTCCTCCACAACAGGAAGAGAGACTGTTATGGGCCGAACAGGTGGTTTTGCCAGCTCCATGGGCTGGGGAACCGATCTGGTCAGATCCAAAGGAGTCTGCTTTGGCCTAGGAGGCGAAAGCCACATAATGGCTGGGGAGGAAGCTGTGATAGGCTTGTGCCCGGACAGAATCAGCTGCTGCCACATGAGATCCTCATAGCGCGGAGTTTCTGCCGGTGCCTCTCCTCATTCGAGGAGGACGACCTATAGCGTCACCTCTTATTAGAGCGCTTGTGGCTCTTCTCGGCCTGTTGGACGCAAGGATCCTAGAC
Source organism: Neoceratodus forsteri (assembly GCA_016271365.2). Classification (NCBI taxonomy): domain Eukaryota; kingdom Metazoa; phylum Chordata; order Ceratodontiformes; family Ceratodontidae; genus Neoceratodus; species Neoceratodus forsteri. The sequence continues at coordinate 883,965,370 of CM028130.1, forward strand.
CGAGATCGGGCAGGCCGACTCGGACTGTCGGGAGACACCAGCAGGGCTGGTGACTTCCAGGAGTTCGCGACCGGATCCTCGATGAGTACTCCAGCAGGCTGGGTCTCCTCATTGGGGAAAACAAGGACTGGAGTCCTCTCTAAAGAGTCATCAACCGGAGTCGGCGACAGGGGGCCGATTGGGTCAATAACTATTTCGATGTCGACCACATACTCGCTCAACTGGACAAAACAGGAAGTCAGAGAAGCCAGCAGCCGAAGAAGCGATCCTGACTGAAGTCGAGACCACGTGCTCCTGGGACTGAGACCTCTCTCGGTCCCAAGAGCGCCTTTGTTGAGAAAAAAATTTGCTCAGATCCTTATCCCGAATACGGGGTCGAGAAGAGTGCAGACCCGCAGGCACCAAAGAGACTGGCACAATTCCCTTAAGGAACCTGAGAAGGTGAAACCCAGGTTGAGTGGAACGAAGAAGCTCCGGGAAGAGTCCGCAGTGCGAGCCACTTCTTCCTCTAACGCTTGAATGCATTCCAATTGCTCGGCGGATCATGCGCCCACGGAAACAGCTCACCTATCCTCTTTAGATTTCACCGGAGGATTCCTCTTCTCTGGTCTCCCCAATTGTAGCCAAGCAGAAACTGCAGGATGAGGTGTCATGGCTGACATCGAGGCAGCAGACGCACGCAGAGTGGGGAACATATGTCACATCTTTTGGCCACATTAGCACCGGCGAACTTTGGGGGAAGATTTTTCTTCCATAACCGAAGATGCGAAAAAGCGATCGCTAACTCTAAAGATACGAAGCTTCAGCAAAACCGAAGGTTGAAAGCCAGGGCCTACGAAACGCGTGAGCACAAGGGAGGCAACCTGAATCTTCTAGCAGAAATGAAGATCTGGCATCATGGGGCAGAGCCAAGGTATACACCACCCAAGTGGGTGGAAGGAGCCAGCTTGAAGTCTTCCGGTGATCCTTAAAGAGGAAATGGACATGCCAAAGAGTGTGGATGAACAACATATCCATGCTCCTAGAAAGTTAGTTTCAACCCCTGCATATGATGGTTGTCAAGAACTGGAAGCAGCTCACTGACATCCACATTTCAGGAGGCACACTCCATCTCCGTGGTGTTTTTAACTCTAACAAATACAAAAAAAGCCATATTTGTGGCTAACAACAGAGCATACTAGGTCCAGCATCCTGAACTCGTCACAGTGGGGTGTACTAAACACAGAAACAAACGTTGATGGCAGAAAAGGACCACCCAGTCTGCCCCCCTTTCCCTGCCTAATATAAAACTGCAGACCCTATGGTCACAGCCTCTGCCATCTCGCCCCCTACCCCTATACCAATGGTGTCTCCAGAACCTGTTTGGACCCTGGATTTCCTTCCCTACCAGTTTTGGCGATGCGCATGTGTCTATCCCATGCTTTCTTAAATTTGGAATCTTAAATACTGTCTGTGGGCTACGAGAGAGTCTGGTCAGCAGGCTCTGGACATCACCGCAGCAATACAGTTCTGTGTATATTCACTGTACAGTACACATACACTGCTGTCATTGCACCTACCTCAAGAGGGGTGTTAAAATTCAAGTCTCCTCTATTTCTGTGCATCTGCACATAAAAATAAAGAAAACAAATGCAACACTCCTCGGCACTGCCCAGAGCACTGTCTGCATTTCTTGTGGCAGAACGTGGTGTCTGCATTACACATGGCACAGTGTGTTGGCAGTGCACATGGCAGTGTCACAGTCCATGTGAGAGCACTGTTGGCATCAAATGTGGCACTGTGTTCTCAGAAGTGCACATGGCAAAGAATGCTTTAATACGAGGCACAGTGCAGTGACACAAGTGTACGTGGTACAGCATGGTGCAGCCACAGCACAGTGTCACATGTCCTGCTGCCACACTGCAATGTGCCACATGTGCTGCAGGCACTGCAGTGTGCCACAGACATTGCAGGCACTGCAGTGTGCCACATGGTCTGCTATGGTTTGCTGGCACTGCACTGTACCTTGTGCACTTGAAAATAAGGGGCACTTACGAGGTATGCAAAGAAGGGATTGAGGAGAGATCAGGTTGTGGTACAGCAAAGCTTCAGCAGTGCACGTGACAGTGCAGTGATGACACCACATGGTGCACAGTATGTCGTCAGCAGTGCACGGTGCACAGCCCAGTGTCGGCACTGCACATAATACGTGGGCACCATACATTGCCAAACATGGTGTAGGCATTGCATGAGACAGTCAGGTGTCACCACTGCATGACACAATGTTGAGTCCACAATGCACGTGGCACAGTGTGGTGACACTGGTGTATGTAGCTCAGCGAAGTGCCATGTGTAATGCTGCCATAATGCACTGCAAATACCGCAGTGTGCCACATGCACTGCAGACAGAAGAGTGCCACGTGGTTTGTTGGCACTGCACTGTGCCTTGTGCACTGTCATCCCAGTGAAATACCACATGCACTCCCATCTGCACTGTGCCATGTGCGCTACCATCACTGCTGTGCCACATGTATTACCGTCACTGAACTGTTTCACATGCATGACTGTTATTGCACTGTGCCACATGTAGGGATGTCACAATATCAATTTTTAGTATCATGACATATTGTTAGTAATAAGCAGCATTTCTAATCCCCCCCCCATGTAGTTGTTTGGACCCTGTTGCCACCAGATCTAGCCTTCAGGCGTCCTGCTGCCCCTTCCACAACCACTACTCCCCCCACTGTCTCACCGTGGGGATTCACATGGGGAAGAGATGCGAGGGCTCCAGTTTGAAGTTATGTAAGGTGACCAGGGCATATACCTCCCCGTTTTATTTCTGCCCGTCAGGTCAGCACATGTGGAATGGTACGGGTCTGCAATGTTAAGATGTTGCTCGTACTCAGCCCCTGTGCCCAGACAGTCAAAAGGCTGTTACTGCTCTGTCACCCAGCCTCCCACTAGGTGACAACTAAGAAGACAGACCTGTCCCCTCCTCCCCGAAGGAGGACAGCCAGCAATGGATGCTCAATCCTCCTTCATGCAGTCAGCACTCTACCAACATGGGTCTGCTCCCGAACCCAGGTCACCGGTGTGGCAGCAGGTAAAATACCCAGGCCCTCAGCCCCTCTGTGCCACTGGGCAGTCATGGCATTTCAAATTAAAGTAAAAATCTGTGAGGAGAATGGTGGGGAATATGGAATCCATGGCTCTACCTGGAAAGAGACACGCTGCTGGAAAAGCAAGCCAAGACGCTTTGTCACTGTACACGACACTATATTGTGTTGCATGATAATCACAATATTGTTTACAGCAATAAATTATCATCAGTGGTAATTACTGTGATATACATCATATTGTGTTATTGTGACATCCTTAGCTACATGTACTGTCAACACCGCACTGTGCCATGTGCACTGCCATAATTGCACTGTGTCACGTGCATTGCCATCAGGCTGTCATGGAGCAGTCAGACCTGGACATTGTGGCCATCACAGAAACCTGGTGTAATGATAACCACGACTTTGAGATGGCCATACCTGGCTACAACATATTCAGAAGAGGAGTGGCACTGTATGTGAAAAATGACATAAGGGTCACACAGATCCAGGAGGAACAAAATGGGGGAGAGATACTGTGGGTTAAGCTGGAAAGGAAAATGGGGCCAGCCATCTGCACAGGTGTGGTCTATAGACCATCAGCCCAGGAGGAAGAAACAGATAGGGAGCTGATGCTAGCCATCCAAAGGATGGCAGACAAGGGTGAGGTAGTACTGGTTGGAGACTTCAGTATTCCAGACGTGGACTGCAGCATCCCAGCAGCAGCATCAACTAGGAGCAGATTTATCCTGGACTCCCTTCAGGGTGCCTTCCTCAAGCAACTGGTCATGGAACCAACTCAGCAGAAGGCAATACTGGACCTTGTGCTCACAAACAGGGACAGTGTGATGGGGGTAACAGTGGGGGAGCACCTGGGGAACAGGGACCACCAGTCACTGTGGTTTGAAATCACAGAAGGAGCAGAACCAAACCACACAAAAACACATATCCTGGATTTTAGGGGGTCAGACTTTGGGAAAATGGGGAAGATACTTTAAAGAGGCATTAAGGGGAATGGGGCAGGAATCAGGGGTTGAGGAACAGTGGGCAGTATTTAAAATAGGGATTACAAGAGCAACAGAATTATGCATTAAGCAGGTTAGCAAGAGGAAAAGGACGAGGAGGCCATTATGGTTTTCCAAAGAGGCAGCAAAGAAAGTGAAAGCCAAAAAGATTGCATTCAGGCAATACAAAAAGACACAGGCAGAAGGGGATAGGGAGAAGTACCAGGAGAAGCAACGGAAGGCAGGGAGGTCAGTAAGGGAAGCCAAAGCTCAGACAGAAGAACACATTGCAAAATCAGTGGGTAGAGGGGACAAAACCTTTTACAGGTACACAAGTGAAAAAAGAAAGGCACATATGCTAGTTTGTGGGGTGTGCAGGAAAAGGAAAGTGTTGACCTGTCAAGAAAGTGTCTGAACCCCTCATTCCAAAGATCAGCCACTGGCATTCCACAGCTGGATCACCCTTCCCACAGACCAAATCCTGCAGCTACCCCCCCCATGCCCCTTCCCCCAACAGGAAAGAACAGTTATGTAAGAACTTACCATAACAGTAGATCTTTGAGGGAATCTCTGTCATCAGATCACACCTATGGAACTTTGTCATCAGGCGTCAGGATTCCATGGAAGCTTTTTCTGCAGCAGTCAATTAGGGGCCACCCACGCCAACGTCAGGCTCCGACGTTGCACACCCTATATAAGTGAAGAGGGCCCAGCTCCCATCTCAGTTCTTTCCCTAGCCAGAGACCATGAGAGACAGAGGTCCCACCAGGGAACTGAGGTGGGGGGGGGGAGAGGGTGCCCAGCTAGCAGAAAGGCTGGAACAACAGGATAGCTTAGCCGGAGAAAGAGAGACAGGAGGATTTTGGGGAGGGTACGGCATAATCTGATGACAGAAATTTCCTTTAAAATCTAGTGTTATGGTAAGTTCTTGCGTAACTGCTCTATCTTCTTCGGCGGATATCTCTCATCAGGTCACTCTTATGGAACATGTCCAAAGCAGTGATAAGAGCACGGACAGTCTAGGCAGCAGGAGGTCAAAGGCCTAAGAAAGAAGGCCCTGAAGCACAGCAAGACCCAAGCTTGCTCTGCCTCTGGACTGAATGTGCAGACTGTATTTTATTTTATTTAAACGTTTGGTGACCAAGAAGATACACTGAGCCAGAGCTTGTTTCCAGGTGCAACCTGGTAGCTGTTGTGCTTGGTGAAGGTGTGGAGAGTACTCTAAGTGGCAGAAGTGTAAATCTCAGCTGCAGACATGCCTCGAAAGTGGGAACAGAAGTGGCTATACCCCTGATGAAATGGCCCTTAAGCCAGGAAGTTCCTTACTGTACTTCCTGTAACAAGAAATAATACAGTTGGCCAGCCATTTGGACAAGCACGGTTTCCTGCAGTCCCTCATTTTTTTTTTTTTTTTTTTTAACTAAGCTGAAACTGTAAACAAGTTTCAGCTTAGTTAAAAAAAAATAACTTTACAGGTGCAACCTGGGAGCACAAGGAAGTTAAGTGACTTACTCAGCGTCACACAGCATGCAAGTGGGGTCTGTGGGATTCAAACCCAGGTCTCCAGGTTTGCAGCTTAGAGCCTTAAACCACTGTGCTATACTGCCTCCTGGTGTGTACAGTAATGCAAAATGTTGTGCACATGCAAAGTATGGAGCAATGCTTCCCCTGGACTGGCATGCTCTGGATAGTAAACATGCAAGTGGACGGATTGATTTAAGGTAAACTCAGACACCACCTTAGGAAGAAACTTAAGGTCAGTATGCAAAAAGACCCTGTCTTTGTGAAAAATCAAATAACGCCGCTCACAGAGCCTGCAGCTCTGAAATTCATCAAGCTGAAGTAAAGGCAACTAAAAATAATGCTTTCCATGACAAAAAGCAGAGCTCACAAGCTGCAGCTGGCTCAAAAGGAGGCAGGGTCAGCTTCTCCAAAACAAAATTTAGGTCCCAAGCCGGAACTGGGTTACTGATAGGAGGCTTCAAGTAGAGGATGCCTCTCAAAATGTATGGGCCACATAAACAGGTTACTCACTTGTAACAGTAGTTCTTGGAGAGGTATATGATGTTCATCCACTCTTTCTGGCAGTGCCTTTCCCCTGTAAGACTGGCGTGAACATCTTCAATCTGGTCCCTCCCACCCACGTGGTAACCCCCTCGACCCCACCCCATAACGTCAAATCTTGCCCACTGGAAGCCAGATCAGTGTGCCACTTGCCACTGGAGGTCAGGTGGATCCACATGGATTAGCATCATATACCACTCCTAGAAAGTACAATTGCATAAAATTTTCCGTAACAGTAGATCTTTGAAGAGTGCCTCTTGCAGCAGGTAATACACTTGGGTCATCGCCAGAGGTTCCTGTGGCACACGGCAGCTCTTCTAGCAGTCTTTTCCAAGGGCTGTCGCCAAATGACATCAGCTTCCTGTTTCCTATATAAGTTTGGGCGGTTCCTGGTATCCTCAGTTTCCCCAGCCGGATTCAGCTCACTAAGCGAGGACCAAGGGGAAGCCGAGGCACCGTAGGTATCTCAACCCATAAGTCACTGGACCGGAATTTGTTCTAGAGAAAGAAGGGGATGGAGAGTGGGAAAGAAAGAAAACGGAGGTCACAAGTGGCTGCCAGTTCAAAGAGCTCAAGAGTCAATTTCTCTATCAGAAAACTGAGGTCCCACAGAGGAGTGGGTCTTCTGAAAGGTAGTTTAATGTTTGTTTCTTATCCAATTATTTAACCAGGAGTGGCACACTAAGCTGAAAGCTTGTTTACAGTGTGACCTGTGAGCACAGGGAAGTTAAGTGACTTGCTCAGGGTCACACAGTATGCAAGTGGGGACTGTGGGATTCAAAACCAGGTCTCCAGATTTGCAGTTCAGAGTCTTAAACCAATGCGATATACTGCCTCCCTAATATGTACCACTCCTTTCAGAAACATTTTGGCTAGATGATGTTGGCACAGTAATCTGCCATCCAGAGGTTCATGGAAGGCCGAAATAGCGGTCAAATGGACTTTGATGGAGGAATAGCTTAATCCTGTCTTGGCAATCGAGGCCAGGTTATCTAAAACCTCTGTCAGTGGACACGAACAGGAATATAATGATTGGGAAGCAGCCCAGATGAAAATGCATTTCCATTTGGAATTATACGTTTTCCTGGTTGCTGGTTTACATAAGACCAGTAAAAAATTAGCAGCAAGAGAGGACACTTGTAGACGTGCAATGAAAGTATCCCTTAGGAGCCAAGCATGAAGGTGTATGTCCTTCCGGTTGGGGTGTAGAAGGGTCCCTTGATTCTGAGTCAAGAGATCTGGTCTGACTGGCAACCAAACGGGTTCCTCCACTGATATTTGCTGAAGTAGAGGAAACCACACCAGCTGCCAACCTGGTGGTGCTGAGGCCTAAGGTGCTTGATGCCTTACCTCACACCATGTCAACGACCCGGGTTCTGGAACAAGCATGGGCCGGATGTCGGTGAGGGCAGAGCTGATTGAGTTGCCAAAAAGCAGCTCTACTCTCCGGGGAGGGAAGGTGGCATCCCTCGGCTATTGTCTGCCTCCTGGTGGAGACCAGGAGACAGTACAGGCTAGAAGGTACATAGGCGCTAGGCCAACAGGTGGGCAGAAGGGGTTGTTACCAGGGCTGTAGTATGGATGCACGCCTCCATGTGCATGGGACTTCTTCTGGGGCCCCAGGTAAAAATGGAGAGAGGCACTGCCCCAGAGCCGGGCATAAGATTAACCTCAGTAATTCCGGTTGTCGGAGCTGGGGGGCGGTTAGGCTGAAGGGGACAAGCTGGAAAAAGAGGCCAAAAATAGTGTAGTGATAAAAAAAATTTAAACACCACCGACCGAGGCCAGAGGGGCTCGGGATAATGGAATAGTATCTGGGAAAACGATGGTGGGCTGGTGAAGCAAACTGATCCAGATGTGGGGTCCTCCACAGATGGAAGATTGGGTGGGGTACTTCGTGATGAAGTGTCCATTTGTGTGCTGATGAATGGCGACTGAGATGACCGGCCAGGACGTTGTAACGTCCTGTTATATGGAAGACTGTCAGTTCTAGATTTTGCTGAATGGTTTCCTGCCAGACTGCAAGGGTCTCTCTGTATAGAGAAAGGGACTTCGTACCTCCTTGTTTGAGGAGGTAGAATACTACTGCAGTGTTTTTGAATCAGCAATGGTCCCGGAGATAGATGATGTTGAAAAAGCCTGAAAGGTTAAGTGTACTGCTCTCAGCTTCAGCAGATTGATGTGGGGATGAGAGATAGAGGTGGTCCACTTGCCCCGTGTCCTGTAAGGACCCAGGCATGCATCCCACCCTTCCAGGGATGCATCCATGGTCACCATCTGTGTGGGAGGGGAAAACTGGAAGGGCATGCCTTGGCATAGGTTGGCATGGAGTGTCCACTGACTAGCGGAGTGCAATGTTGAGACCACTGGTTCTGGAGAACCCATTGGACTAGTCTCATACGAAGAAGGGCGAAAACTACCGTAGAGATGGTAGCAGCCATATGACCCAGGAGACATAGCATGCATTAGGATACGACAATTTGTTTTTTTTAAGATTCTATTTATCCTCCTTGGCAGATCTCTGCTTATGTTGGCCAACCCTACCGGATTCCAGGGTCTTTTGGGGGCTTCCGAATACTATGTGTGCCTTGGCAGAACTCCTGGAACTGGCACAGAGGAGTCATCCCCAGAGACCCCTTTATTTTCCCTGTTCTTGCCCTCCTAGCCCGCAGCCCTGGAAGTGTTGACTGCGTGTGGGTGGAGGCCCACACCAGCACCACAGCTTCAGTCGTCAGCTCCTTTCTCTCTCCCCTGGCCTGGCACGCCTAGCTCTCGGGTGCGGCACTGCCACCCAGCCTCCACTGGGGGGCAACCAAGCACAAAGAGACCCATCTCTTCCTCCCGAGGTGGAGTGTTTGCCAGTCGGCAGCTCCTCACAGTCATCTCCCTCCACCCCCTGCCAGCCCCAGATGATCCAAGCTCATTCCCGAACCCAGGTCGCCAGCATGGCACAAGGTGCAGCTTCCAGCGCCTGAACCCTCAGTGCCACTGGGCCAGGATGATAAAACTTTCTGGGCTTGTATCTGCGGTGCCAGAGATCGAGTTGCCTGTCTGCCGGAAGGTAGGTTCTGGCGGAGACAGTGTCTGGGACCACTCCTATATATTGGAGCGACTGTGTAGGGGTCGAATTGGACTATGGCCAATTGACTAACACCTAGAGCAAATATAATTGCTAGTAGCTATAGTGGCCAATAACTTTTCCTGTTCCTGAAAAGGAGGTAGTTTATTGACCGAGTCAAAGGCTGAGGACCACAGTGTATGCTGGTATTTGACCATCTCTCTCTTTATCTGGAGGTAAAGGAGCTCACATGTTTCATTTGGTTAAGATGGTCATGAATGGCAGTAAGCACCACTGAATCCATTTCAGGAGTGGTGGATAGAAAAGGATGATCCAGAGGAGCCTGGTAGAGGTGATCTGCCTTGCGGGGGATAGCCGCAACAGTGGAAGGCTGGTTCCAGGCTGCAAGCATAATATATTGATAGATTTGGATAAGTGGGGGTACCACTAAGACTAGGCCCTCTGGTAACTTTAGATAATCTGCCATATCCTTACGTTGTTTGGCATGTTTGGTGGTGAAGAATCTCATTATTTATTTATTTATTTTTTTTTAATTAATTTGGACCATCCTCTCATGGAAGGATGGGTCATCCGGAGGAGAGACAGTCGCCTCCTTGGATAAATCCTCACTGACAGAGGAAATGTCCAATGGAGGAGAGTGGGGCTGAGAATCCATTTCCTGGAAGTCCTCATCCTCCAAATCTCCAGTAAAATCTACTGGTAATTCAGCCTCGTCTGACAGGTAGTCATTGCCGTACGAGGGAGGTGACCAGGATGGGAAGGTTTTCTATCACCCTGGAACTTTTGAGGCGGATAAGTAGGGGAACGGGAAAGGTGGCTTGGCACTCCTGGATCAGAGGGCAGAGCATGCCACACATCATGCAAAACCTGCGGTACTACTAGAGTAACGATCAGATGGGGGAGCCGGGAATTTTTTTTTTTTTTTTGGAGGCGATTGGACATGTAACCTGAGCAGGTGCTGCCCCTGGGTGGTAAAGTCCAGAGTCCTGGATCCTGTCTGTCTAGCCCCTATGAGTGTACACCTGTGAGGGTGGTGGGGTAGTATGCATGGCAAATGCAGTTGATTGTCCCAGGTGAACACAGTTCTCCGACGATGGAGCCGGCTGGGAAACGGTACTAAGCAATGAAAATGATGTTCCTGTCAAAGGGAGAGGAGCCCCCATTGATGGAGCGCCTAATGAACCCAAAGGTTTATCATAGATTGCCCTCAAAGTGCTTGAAAGTGCAGTCGACGAGAGGGTATAATCTCCCGTCGACGAGGAGGCAGCATGTAAAGGCATCATCGATGGTGGAGCACCTGTTATGGAGAACGTCGACGAATGGTGAGGCACAGTGATTGAAGAGGGCTTCTCCTGCTCAGTGCAGTTGATGGAACCCAGAAAGGGTTATTCATAGACTGCTGTGGAAGCGCTGTAAAGTGCCATCAAAGAGAGCAGATAGAATATGAATGCATCATTGATGGTGGTGGCTGTCGACGAGCATGGAGGCACAGAGATTGCGGAGGGCTTCTCCTTCTCTTTGATGTGCCATCGATGGAACCCACAAAAGGGTCCATCATAGGGTGCCTTTGAAGCACTGGAAGGCGCCATCGATGAGAAAGTGTGAACTCCCATCGATGAGAAGGCAGAATATGAATGCATCATTGACGGTGGTGGCCATCGAGTGAGTTAGGCACTCAGGTTGAGGAGGGGCTCTCCTTCTCCTTTGTGTGCCAGTGATGAGAATCAGTGGATGGGGAGCTCTTGGAATGAGCCCCCCTGATCCTCCATGAGAGATAATTTCTTGCATGTAGATTCTTCGATGTTGTTTCTCGTCGATGACTGCCATTTCAGAAGTTGCTCTAGCTGTTGCGTGCGAGCCGAAGACGGTGGGAAAATGAACTGAGGATACCAGGGACTGCCCACACATATATAGAAAACAGGAAGCTGATGTCATGTGTGAATGGCTCCTGGAAAAGACTGCTAGAAGAGCTGCCATGCGCCACAGTGACCTCTGATAAGGACCCAAGTATATTACCTGCTGCAAGAGACCACTCCATGGAATATCTATGGTTACGGGCGAGTAACCTGTTTTGCTAGGGACTTGGATATGATGTTCTATCCACACTTTCTCCTGGCGGAGGGGGCAAGGCACACATCTCCTACTTGGGAAATAGAGAGTAGAGAACTGAGGCCCCAAAACCAGCATCCTGTCATGACTGAAGAGTGATCTGGTAGTGGGAAACAAAGTTGTGTGCTGACTGCCACGTAGCAGCCCAAAAGATTTCCTGGATGGGGACATCCCTGAAAGCAGCCACCGGGACAGCGGTATGGTGGGTGGAATGAGCCCTAAGCCTTATGGGATGCTCCCTACCCACCAACCTATAACAGAGGTCAATGCAGGATACAATCCACCTGCCAATCGTCTGCTTAGTCGCTGGTCTGCCAGGTGTGGCTTCAGCATAGGTGACAAATAACTGGCGAACCTCTCCCCGAACTCCAGCCATGCACACCTTATAATAGGCTAGAGCTCGCCACAGGTCCAAGGTATGGAGCCTGTGCTCAGCCTCTGAGGTGTGATTGGTGAAGTAAGTATACCGGGAGACTGATGATCTGTTTAAGGTGAAAATCTGACAACCTTCGGGTGGAACTTTGGGCTGGGGCGAAGGACAACCTTGTTCCTGTGGAAGATCAGGTAAGGAGACTTCACCAAAAGCACCTGGAGCTACTGATCCTTCTGGCTAACGTTATAGTCACCAGGAAGGCGGTCTTCCATGACAGGTGAGACATTTTGCACCTGTGCATCAGCTCAAATGGCTTGCCCAAGTGATTTGCCAACACCAGCAACAAGTCCCAAGGTGGTAGTGGTTCACGCACCAGAGGGGAAATGTGGTCAAGGCCTTTAAATAAGCACCAGACCCCCTGCTTCTGCACCACTGACTGCTGACCGGTCTGTAACCAGTAAGCAGAGATGGCTGCCAGGTGCACCTTAAGGGTTGTCAACTGAAGGCCCAACTGAGAGAGGGACCATAGATATTCAAGCATGATAGTCACTGGACAGGACAAAGGGTCCAGTCCCTTGTCCTGACACCAAATGGAGAACTTCATCCATTTCAAGGCATGGAATTTCCTGGTCAGCTCCTTCCAAGAAGTCTTAACTATGTTGAGGACATTGTTGGAGAGACCCAAAGACTGAAACTCTAGCCCCTCAGGAACCAGGCCGTCAAGAGCAGAGACTGAAGGTCTGGATGGATTACCCTCCCATCAATGATTGACAGCAGGTCTGGGCGCAGAGGAAGATGCCTCAGGAGCCTGTTGCTGAGGAGACTGGGGTACCAGAACTGGCATGGCCAGTCTGGAGCCACCAGAATCACCTGTGCCTTGTCCCTCCTGGCCTTGAGCAACACTTTGTGGATCATGGGAAATGGAGGGAAGGCACAGGAGGCTGCCCAGCGTCCAGGACCTCAAGAAGATATTCCCCTGCAGTGTTCCCTGCCGAGGGGTGGGCAAAATACAGCCTCAGCTTTGCGTTCTCCCTGGAGGCAACAGGTTGACCAGAGGGGTGTCCCACCAGGAGAACAGGTTGTGTACAACCTCTGGGTGGAGAAATCACTCGCCCACATGGCTGAAAGCATCAACCAGCTGGTTGGAGACACTGACCACATGGATGGCCAGGAGATCAGCCTCCATGCTGTGCACGAGGGCCCACATGCAGACAGCTTCCCTGCACAGAGGAAGGGAGCGAGTCCTGCCCTGTTTTTTTAAGGTAGTTCATGGTTGTAGTATTGTCCATCTGGACCTGAACCACCTGACCCTGAATGTGAGGAGCAAAGGCAGTCAGCACCAGCCAAACTGCTCGGAGCTCCAGCAGGTTGATGTGGCACTGGGAATAGTTGAGGGTCCAGAGGCCTTGGACTCTCTGTTCCCCAGGTGTGCACCCCAGCCCATGATAGAGGCATCAGTCGTCAGGATGACTGTCAGCTCTGGGTGGACAAACAGGATACCTTCCTGCAGATGTTCCAGAACTAACCACAACTGGAGAGTGTCCCACATCCATTGGGTCACAGTGACCTCATGGTAGAAGTGGCCCTTGCACTGAGACCACTGGTGTGCCAGCTCCCAGTGCAGAGAGTGCATTCTCCAGTGGGCCCAACGGACCATTCTGGTGCAAGCTGCCATGTACCCAGAAGGCACAGGAAGTCCTGGGCAGGGCATGACTGCTCAACCTGAAATGACTGGGCAAAGGAGGAGAGAGCCTCTGCACTGCCCGCCAGGAGCTGAGCCATGGCTCTGCAAGAGATGAGCTCTGCCCTGATGAAACTGATCACCTGCGAGTGCACGAGTTCTGACTTTGCCTCGTTGACCAGGAGGCCAAGAGGGACACAGATCTGTAGGGCCACATCACTGGATAGCTCCACTTCCTGCCTGGAGGGACCCGTGATCAATCCGTCATCCAGGTAGAGTTATATTCAAACTCCTTAGCACCTCAAGTGGGCTGCCACCACTGTGATGCACTTGGTGAAGACCCTGGGGGCTGAGAACAGGCCGAATGGCATGGCTTGGAACTCGTAGAGGGTTCCCTCTGCTTGGAAGTGGAGGAAGCACCAGTGTGACGAACAGATTGGGACGTGAAAGAATGTTTCCTGTAAATCCTAAGAGCAGAACCACACGTTTTGCTTGAGAGATGGCATGATCTGAGACAGAGTGACCATCCTTAAGGTGCGCGGCATGATGAACATGTTCAGGTTGTGCAGATCTAAGAAGGGGCACCAGCTCCCTGTTCATTTTGGCACCAGGAAGTACCCAGAGACAAACCCCGGGTGTTCCAAGGAGTCCAAAAAAGGAGCCACAACCTCCTTGCGGAGGAGCTGGGCAATGTCGTACCAAAGGGCCAACAGAATGTCGATGGAGACTATGCCTTCCTGTGGGGCGCGGGCTTGGAAAGACGGGTATGTCTTGAACTCTAAAGGCAGATCCTGACCAACCACTTCGAGAACCCACCTGTCTGTGATGACAGCAGACCAGGCAAAAAGGAAATGGTAAAGCCAGCCCCCACAGGAGGACTCAGGAGAGGCATGATGGGCATGAAGGAAGCACCCCTCATCCCGTCACTGGGCAGGCATGGAGGCGGAGGAGGACCTGGCCGAGAAGCCACTGGAGCCTCGTCCTCCAGGCTTGCTGGCAACTGTGGCCACAAGCTTTGGCTGAGGTCCCCAGGCTGGAGCCTGCTGCCCATCTTGGGACTAGGGTGGTTTGGCTGCAGAAGTGGAGGTGGACCAAAAGGGCTTCCTTTTCTGCTGTTTGGAGCCCGTGGGATCCCTCTGGGCAGATGTCACAGAGTCCAAGGTGGCACTGGACTTCTCAATGCGGGGAAGTTTCTCCTCGACCCCAGGCCCAAACAGGTCAGCACCCTAAGAAGGGGACATCCACTAGCTTGCACCCCATCAAGAATGCCCAACAGGGCAAGACAGAAGTGGGCCATCAGGAGGGCTAAGATCGCCTGGTAAAGGCCAAGTAAAAAGGCAGCACAGACCTTTTTGGCCGAGTGGCCAATTTCTTGGACTCCTTGTCAGGTGGCTTGTCAATGTCGCCTACTTTGCCTGAGCACCAAAACATGGACTCAGCCACCAAGCCCTCAGCAAAGGGATGTTCCGCAAACCCCAAGGGGGAACTGGTGGGAACTGCATACTTACAGGTCATCCAAGCCAATGGCGTAGGGAAGGAGGTGAGATGTTGCCATAGCTCCAAAGCAGGTCCGAGGATGGCCACTGCTACCGGGAAGGCTTCCCAGGGGAATCACCCTGGTCCAAAATCTCGGTAAGTGGGCACTGAGCCTGCTTCTGCACAGGTTCCATCTGGAGACCCATGGATTCAGAGATGAGGTAGAGAAGGCCCATAAAGGATGTAGGGCCCTCGTACATCAACAGATCACCTGCAGATTCCGTGTCCACTGGACGAGAGTGCAAGGAGGAACCCTCCGACTCCAAAGAGTCGTCGAAGAGGGGTCAACTGCTTAAATTCCTGCTGACCCTCCACGGACAGTCTGGGGTGACTGTGACCGACAGCTGATGGAGAAGACCCAAGGCCGGCTAAGACTCATTAGTCAGAGTCCTGGTCGTCGGCTATTTTGGGGATGGCTCCACCGGGATCGTCAGAAAGGACAGAGGAAGCCAAGCCAGGCCTGTTTTATGGGTCTGCTCCTGTGGAGGTAGAGGTGGAGAAGGTGTTGACCTCTATGGCAAAAGCCAAGTGATGGCCCGTGTAGAAGTCAGCATGGCCTCATCCCCGTAAACACCAGCTGTTGCCACATTAAATGCTTGTAACATCAACATGACGAGGAAGAGGATGAAGAATAGTGGCATTGCCCCTTACCTGAGCATCAAGAGCCAGAGCGCCGACATCGACGCAAGCCACTTGACTCATGGGATTGAGACCTGGACCCCGACCATTGGGGGGACCAACGGGCCTGAGAGGGGGCCGGCGAGAGCACCTCCAGTTCCAGGTCACAGATGAGAAGTGGCAGGTCAATGGACTGATCCGCTCCTCCCTGGGTCAGAGTTAGGACCAGAGTCCTAGACAGGGATGCATCAGCCTTTCCGGGCGGTAATGGGTCAACCAGCTCGAGAAAAATCTCAGACGGAAGATCAACCTGTGTCTCGGCCAACTGGCCCAACGGGGTTACTGTGGAGCCGGTGGCCTGGGCCAAGGATTCGACCAAAGTCAGAACCTCCAGAGAAGCACAGGAATTGGAAGCCCTGAGTATTCCCGATCCCACAATCAACAGAAAGGACATTTTTTGGTCTCTTTCTTGGATTTGGACTTATGTGCTGATGAAGGGCCCTTCCTACGAGTAAGGAGAGCCTGGCACAAATCCTGAAGTGCCCCTGTAAAGGAGGTGTCCAAAGAAAGCATAAAAAAGACCGAAGTTGAGGAGGAGGAGGAGGACTGAGCCTAGCCTGGGCCGCCACCGCATCCTCAAAAGCCGCAAGTTGCTCTGTAGACCCCACAGCCATGGAGACCACCAAACATGCGTTTTTAGACTTGCCCATCAGGTACCGATCACTTGGGCACCCTAAGAGTAAGCGGGCATGGTGGCCCTCTAAAAGGGATGGGTGAAAAGTGCAGCAGATGTCACATGCCTAGGGACTGTGCTTGTGGCCCAGGCAGTATACTTACAATGTGTTCAGATCCATCTGGGACATCTTCTGCCCACAGGTGCACCTCTGGAACCCTGGAGCAGATTTATTGTCATCCATGTCGGTCGGCGTGAAGAACCAGCCTGAAGACAAAGTTTTTTTATTATTCATGAAGAAATTCAAAGATTTAAGCAAATGACCTCCTTTGTGTGAGAGCAGTAAGGAAGGAACCTTCTTCCAATGGAAAGGAAGATCTGGACATCACAGGGCAGGGCCAAGGGAGTTACTACCTGGGTGAGTGGGAGGAGCCAGCTTGAAGACATTCCAGCCAGTCCACCTGGGAGAACACAGAGTCCATGGCCTCTGGATCCTTGAGGAGTCCCGGTGCCACATCAACCTGCTGGAGCTCTGAGCAGCCAGTCTTAAAGGGGAAGACACTGCAAAAATGTGTGGATAGAACATCATATCCACATCCCTAGAACCAGCTGTGCCACAGTACGTCCATCAATGGGCACATGCAAGGCAGATATGGCCGACAGGTGCACTTCAAGGGAGGAGTATTTGAGACCTGCATCAGACAAGGTCAAAAGATACTCCAAAACCGGGTTCACAGTGCAGGTGAAAGGGTCCAGGCTATGAGAAGTGGCCCAGATATCAAACCGCTTCCAGTTCATAGAGTATGTGGCCCTGGTGGAAGGCTTTCTGGCAGTCACTAGGATGTCAGGCATCTTTTGACACACCCAAAACCGAGCAATGGCTACGTCCTCAGGAGCCATGCATGCAGGTGAAGGGACTTTAGGGCTGAATGGACCAGGGTCCCCCGGGCCAGAGTCAACAGGTCCTGGAAGAGGAGCAGGGGAACTGGAGGTTTCACAGCCAGTTGTTGCAGTAATCAAAGCCTATCTGCTGAGGACAAAATGGGGCCACCAGAATCAGGGTGGCACCCTCCATCTGTAACTTGATGAGAACCCTCAATCTGAGGGAAGGGAGGGAATGCATAAATAAACCATTTTCCAGGAGAGGGACAATGCATCTTGCCAAAAAACTCCAAGCCCTGAATCTAGCAAGCAAAAATGTGGCAGTTTTGCATTGAGTGGGAACACAAAAAGGTCCAACTCTGGACAACACCACCTGTCCAACAGGCCTGTGACTGAGGTCAACAGCTCCCAATTATGCACTTTGGACTGTGACCTGCTGAGGCTGTCCGCCAAGGCATTTTGGGCACCCAGTATATGGACAGCTGCCAGTTCTAGACTGTGATCTAGAACCCAGTACTAGACCCTCATTACTTCTCGTCAGAGGGTAGGAATGGGTACCCCCTTGCTTGATGTAGTAGATCATACTGAGATTGTCCGACTGCACCAGAGTGTCTGGATAAAGATGGTTCTGGAAGGCCTGCAAAGCATACAGAACTGTCCTCATTTCCAACACATTTATGTAGAGGTGTGTCTCCCACTGGGATCAAAGATCCTGGGTCTGATAAGGACCTAGATGGGCTCCTCAACCCAGACCCAAAGCATCAGTAGTGAGGATTTGATGAGAAGTGGGGATGAGAAGGGGAACCCCCATTAAGACACTGGCTGGGCCATCCACCAGTGAAGCACTCTGCATACTGGGAAGGAGAAAAAAAAAAGTCATCTGTGCGCTGATCCCACTGAACCCAGAGGATCCACTGCAGAATCCTTCTCTGCAACCTGGCCAGAGGGACCGTAACACTGGACATGGGGCCTAAAAGCCTGAGGAATGTTCTGGCAGGGACATGTTGGGACTGAGTCACCTCCTGGGCTTAAGCAATAAGGCAACCTGCCCTGTCTTGAGGGAGGAAGGGCTTGCCCTGGGTAGAGTCCAGGACTGCCTCTATGTATTGCAACTGCCGAGAAGGGGTCAGCACTGACTTGAGCCGACTGACAGTGACGCCCAAGTGTGACAGGGTGACCCCTGTCATGGGTGGGTACACCGGTAGAAAGACGAGGGTCTCAGGTGGTACCCTGGGATATGTCTTGCCTTATCCCATGTAGTGCTAACTGTAGTTCATGAATTAGGCTGTTTCAAACTGCACAGGCTTTGCATTAGAAAGAGAAACGCAAGGCAATAGAGTTGTTTAAATAAAATAGCCGCCTGCGTAGAAATGTAGTAGACTGCACTGTATTAATTTAATAGTAAGAAGCCCCTTTTAAAAACGGGGACAGATCAGCTTTCTTTCCAGCTGCAAAGCTAAAAGCCTCCCAAGGTCATTTTTTTTTGTCATGGTCCTTCTTTTAGCGGTTAAGCAAAGACGACTGCAGCTGTAATTGTTGTGCTCTGCTGCCACTCTGAAAACTCCCCAAACTAGTTTGATCACTCAAGGGGTGAACACATAAGAAAAGGAGCTGAAATGCTCCTGTGCACCACCTTTTGCGGTGCAGAATGGTACCCCAATGAAGAAAATGACTGGGGCAGGACGCGCTCAAAAGTGGATTCCTGTAGTTGCCTACTGCAGTGTAACTGCATGTGGCAGTGGAGTGGCTGAGGTGACAGAGTAGCCTGCTACAATGCTGCTGACAGAGCATGGATTGCAACCGTTCCTTGCACCACACTTGTTGTATTTAATTACGGAGGCAGAGAAGTACTCTTTAGAAAATATGCACACCTCGCGCTTGGCGACACTGGTTTCAGAACCGATGCAGGCTCTAAGGAGGATTTTGCCACTGTCCCTGCAGCTGCTCGTTTCCTCCCTCTCCTCTCCAGGGCATACATTCAGGTGGCAGCCAACTCTTTAGATCTAGACAAAGAGACAGCGAGCGAGCTGTGGTAAGGAAACAGGAGCATGTCAGCTCCTCGCTCACTTTCTCTCTCTTTTTAACCTGTGTTGCAGCAGCAGAAGTGGAGCAGATGGCTTCAGTAGACTGTTGATTTCAGCTGCCCTGCTCATACAAAAACAAGCAAGCACCCTGAAGTATAAAAAAGACAGGGATGTCCCTATGAATGTTGTATCTGGTGCCCCTCTTAAACTCAAAAACCCTGTCGGGTCTAAAGACATAAAGAGAGAGAGCATAATTTGGTAAAAGGGGAGCATGCTCATTCTCTCTCTCTCTCTGCAAGAATGCTGCGGCACAGATCAAAGCAGAGCTTCTGAAAACTTCCACTTTCAGCAGACAGCCACTCTGCAGTGGTAAACAGACAAGCAAATCCTAATAAGGGACAGGGAAGTCTCTTTTACCGAAATGAAGTGCCCTGTGGAACAGAGGGCTGCAATAAATTTAAAAAGGGAAAGCCTCATAACCAAAACTGTGCCCCGATGCCCTTGAGTAAATAATGGGCCACAATGAAAAGTTAGCCGATGGGTTGACATTTCAGCCGTTGGATGAAAATGAATAAATACTGTATGCCTTGCCCTAATGCCCCAGGGAAAAGACTTTAGGGGCATATGGTATGTTGTGTATACAGCATGAACAGAAAGAAATGCTGGAGTAATGCTAGCTGGTAGTATACCAATAATAAAGATAGGACAACTGCTAAATATAAAAGAATCATTCAGCTTTAGCAAGGTGATAATGCACCAATACTCTTATGAAAGGTTTAAATCATATATATATATATATATATATATATATATATATGGGACATATGTTTCCTTTACGTGAAATGCATTCTGTTTAAAGTCTGTAAAGGTATGAACCGTTCTTACCATGGATGCTGCCAAGAAGGACTGCCAATACAGGAGCCCTATAGGGAGACAGCGGCCCCCTAATGGCCTGTTTTATGATGAAATAAAATGGGAGGTCACTACATACAAGTGGAGCTAGAAGTAATTAAGCTCCTGGTGATGGTAAATCTGGCTATCATTACAAGACATATATTATTCTTATATTGTCAGGAACCCTCTTTAACAGAGGTTTAGAAATAACCCTTTGTTGTTGTATGCACCACCCCCCAGCTCAGGAGAAACAGAGAGCAGAAATTATAGATTAGCTGAGAACCTCTACTGCAGCGATGCCCAGAGCCTGCTGACTGGGCCCCATGCATGCCACAGACAGTAACCCCACCCCAGACTCGCAGAATATGGGACGCTGGCCTTTGGTGCTCTGTAGTGGCCACAAACATGGCAGTTTTTTTTTCCTTTTATGTAAAAAGACCGCTGAGACT
Source organism: Neoceratodus forsteri (assembly GCA_016271365.2). Taxonomy (NCBI): domain Eukaryota; kingdom Metazoa; phylum Chordata; order Ceratodontiformes; family Ceratodontidae; genus Neoceratodus; species Neoceratodus forsteri. Next base: position 883,985,833 of record CM028130.1, read on the forward strand.
AAGCACACTGCCCAAAATAAGTGGATTACAATGGTCCACTTCCAGGTCGTGACATCCACAATATGGCGGCACGCTTTACGTGCTTCATGATGACACGTTGCCATTCTAGTTTTTCCTTCTAGTTTCCATGCAACCTATTTTTTAAATGAAACAAATTCTTGCAAACAGAACAGTAATGTAAGAACTTACCATAACAGTAAATCTTCAAGAGAATCTCTTACAGCAGGTTACACTGATGGAACTTACAGCCGCAGGCACTAGGATCACATGACATGGAAACTTTTCTAGCTAGCATCTAAAAGGAGGACCGCTCATGACAATGTCATACGTAGGCGACGTCCCTGCCATATAAGCATGGGTGGCCCCTGCTCCCTCAGTTCTTTTCCAGTCGGAGGCCTCTAACAGAGAATCTCTGGCCAGGGGAACTACAGGGAGCCAGAGGTTTCCCCATAAGGACAGTCAAACAGCAGGTGTTAACCGACCTGGAGAAAAAGAGACAGACGCTTTTTGTTTGTTTAGGTAGCATACGATACTTATGTTGCCTACTGGCACAAGCAGATGGCCAGAGGACAGGTGAATCTCGAGAGCCTGTAAGGCATACAGAACTGCCTGCATCTCTAGAATATTAATGTGGAGGATGGTATCCCACAGTAACCACATCCCTAGAGTCTGAGGAGATGTCAGGAAGCCCCCCCCCCCCCAGTCGAACACCAAAGCCGCTGTGGTGAGAATGTGCTGAGGGGAAGGAATGAGGAAGGGAAACCCTATCAACACGTTGCTGGGTTCCATCCACCAGAACACATTGTGGCCATAAAGGAGACCAAGCCTACTGTTCTAAGTCACTGGTGCACTGGACCCTCAGCGTCTATTATGGAGTCCATATGTGCACAGTCTGGCTAGGGGTACCGAGGTAATAGCAGCAGCCAGCAGACCCAGGAACCTCGAGAAGGACCTGGCTAAGACATATCTACTGTTGTAAAGCCACTGGGCCCGAGCAATCAGGAGGTCTGCCCTGTCCTGCGGGAGGAACGTGGAACCCTGAGCCATGGCCAATACTGCACCTATGTATTGTAGGCATCTGCAAGGGTACAAGACTAATTATGGCAGACTGACCAGGATTCCCAAGGTGTGGAACAACTGCCTGGAGGCTCTAGGGACTGGAGCAGGTGACTCTGGAAGGGGCCTAGAGCACCCTGTCACCCAGGTAAGGGAGAGTGTACAGCTTCTCCTTCCTGAGGGCAGCTGTTACTACCACCAAGCAGATGGTAAAGATCCGAGGCGCAGAGGATAAGCCAAAGGGCAGTGCTTGGAAAGCACAGTTTCGTACTTGCAGTAACAGTAGATCTTCAAGAGGATCTCTTGCAGCAGTTCTTACAATTGTGATGTCAACCAGACGGCGTTCTTTCATGGTATCTTTCACCAGCAGTGTTGACTGGGGGCCACCCATGATGACATCAGTCCATGCATATGTGTAAATAAGTGGGCAGCTCCTAGTGGTGACCAGCTCACGGCGCAGGGAACTGAGGAGGCCTGAGGCATCGCCCAGCAGGATGATGAGAACAGAAGTAAAGGATGGATGTCCCAAAGAAGTATGGGGAAGGAGGGTGGGACTGTGACCTGCTGCAAGAGATGCTCTCAAAGATCTACTGTTATGCTAAGTACGAAACTGTACTATCTTCTTAGAGAAAATCTCTTGCAGCAGGTCTTAAACTTGGGACGATTCCCAAGCAGTTGAGTAGGAAAGGCGGTTAGGACAGGAAGCCCTGGAAAATGGCGTGGCCAAAGCCAACCCACCGCTTGGAGGCCATGCCAAGACTGTAGTGTCTAGTAAACATATGGACCGTAGACCACGTGGTGACATCACATATATTGGGTATAGATACATCCCTGAAGCATGCTGCAGAGGTAGACAGAGCTCTGGTGGAGTGTGCGTGCACAGCACCAGGGAGAGGCTAGTGGTATTTGATGTAGCAATAGGTGATACAGTGTGCTAACCAGTTAGACAAGGTTTGTTTCATTCCAGAATATGCTGTAGATCTGCCTTGAAGAGTGTACAGCCTCTAAAGGAGGTGTACAAGGAGGACTGGTACACATGCAGCACATCTATAGTAAAGCCAGACACCCAAAGTCAAGAATGCCTCCTCAAGCAGATGCCCAGTGTGGCAGCCCAAGCAGAGGCATAAGCAGCGTCACAGGCAGATCCCAAGAGGTGCTTGCAAACTGCAGCCCTAGTCTGGAGGGTTTAAGCATCTCCTGTTGCTGGGGTACTTTCCAGGAGGGCCTAGGCAGCCGCCTTGGCCATTCTGTAGAGAGTAATCTGACAGAAGACCCTGTGGGCTACAGAATTCACCCAATGGCCAGCATAGCAGAAGCACTCAGAAAGGGTGCAGCGGGATGACACCATTATGGGAGGGGAGACGGGATATCCTAGAGTCCGTCGACGGACCGAAGTAATGGGCCGGACCATGAAGCAGGCTTCTATGTCCAGCCCAAAGGAACACAGAGGCTACTGGCGCCACCTATGAACTGACGAGAAGCTCCCAGTGAGGCACACCGCACAGTACATCAAGGGTACTAGATGTAGTACGGGGGGGGGGCAGGTCTTCAAAGGGGGAGTGTCAGATCCCTACAACTGACGATGCCTGCCAGAGCATCACCCCCCCAAACTAAGCAAAGCTGTCCCTGCTGGAAGAAAAGGGGGGAGTCAGCTGGGGGGGGTGCTAAGTTCGAGCAACACCCCCCCCAAAGGAGAAAGTACAGTTATACAAGAACTTACCATAACGGTAGATCTTAGAGAGGCTCTTGCAGAAGGTAAGAAAAAAATGACCACAGTAATGTTTCTTCTAAAGGAGTCCTTATGTATTCTGACATATGCAGGAAGACCTTCCTGTTGTACTGCCCCGGAGATGAAATGGTTAAAGCCTACATTTTAAGTAGGCACGCGCTCTGTTTCAAACCACTGTCCACTGGTACATTCTATTCAATCATCAGATTCTTATGAGCAACTAAAAGAAGGCTCTAAACTATCTGATTGATAATCAATAAGAATATATATATTAAATCGTAAGAAACCTCACCAACCCTAGTGAGGGTTAAAAGACAAATCACAGATGCCCAACAGATAACCAACTTGAAGAGTTAACAATAAAATGTAACAACTGGAGTTCAGAGACTCCAGGTTCTGACAGGGTGGGAGGTCAGAATACATTAGGACTCCTTTAGAAGAAACAACATTACTGTGGTAAGTAATTTTTTCTTCACACTACAAGAAGTCCCAATGTATTCTGACATATGAAGACTACCAAGCCGTTCTCTTGGAGGAGGGCATAGAACCTACTTAGGAAAGAGGCACTGCAATACTGCTGTTCCAAACCTGGCATCGCTTCTGGCTTGTACATCCAGACTACAATGTGTTTGGCAAATGTGTGTGCAGTTTTCCAGGTAGCTGCTTTGCAGATCTCCAATAGGGGAATGCTCCTTGCAGCTGCTATAGTAGCAGCTGTATCCTTGGTGGAATGAGCCACCGGCAGGGGCATCCAGCTGCCGGCCCTGCCCACTGGGAAAGCACCAGCCTCACTCACATGATGGGGGATTCAGTACGGCCGTCGCCAGTCCACTGGAGGGCTCCCCATACCCTGTCCAGCAGGACTGGCCCCGGACTCCCAAGTGTCATTCTACGAGAGTCCTCCCTGGCAAGGTAGGGCACGGCCATCAAGCTGCACGGTTGCGCCCAGCCATTTTCCACCAGATTGTGCCCACTGGAACACGGACGTGCAATGACGTCCAGGCACAGCATAACCACGCGGTGGCTTTCCCCAGGATCAGGAGAGCAGACTACGGACGCTCGATCCTGATCTTCTCCTGCCGACCCACCGACAACTTGAGTCCGTTCCTGAACCTGGGTCGCCAGTGCGACACGAGGTGTGGCGTCCAGCACCTCAACCCTCAGCACCACCGGGCCGGCGTCTGATTACCCTTTTCGCATCTAGACTATGCAGCCTACATTCCCCTGAAGTACACTGTTCAGTGAAGAAGACAGGCAAGTTCATAGTCTGGTTAAGGTGGAAATAGGAACCACTTTGGGGAGGAATTTTCTCTTTGTTCAAAGAACCACCTTGTCATTATGAAATGATATACAGTTTAGTTCCACCGATAAGGCCTGTAGCTCACTGATTCATCTTGCTGAGGTGATGGCCACTAGAAACAATTTTCCATGTCACATACTTCAGTTCTGCTGAGAATATAGGCTGGGGGGAGGGGTGTTATGCAAATGTTCAGGTCCCAGGAAGGGGTGGGCATATGCAGCAACCCCTGAAAAACTTTTTGAATATAGAGTCAGAAGCTAGGGAAGGGCCCTTCCCTGCTGACAAATAAGCAGAAACTGCTGCCAAATGTACCTTCAGGGTAGAGGGTTGAAGGCCCAAGGAGTGTAAATGGGCCAAGTAGTCCAGCAGGACTGAATGCCAGCACTTTGTAGGTCAAACTCTGTATGAGAACACCATATGGCAAACCTCTTCCATTAGGAGATATAGGTTTTCCTGGTAGATGGTTTTCTGGAAACCCTCAGAATGTTGCAATCCAGCATACTCTTAACTCCTCAATAACCAGGCCTTCAGTCTGAGGGAACCCAGGATTGGGATACATGATCCTCCACTAGGAGGAGATCAACAGGTTATGCCGCCTGGGGAGGGAAATTGGGCTGGTCAATGACAGGGACAGTAACATTGAGTGCCATGGTTGTCTGGCTCAGTCTGGAGTTATCAGAATGAATCACGGTTGCAGGTTGACACCTGAGTTTGTTCAGCACTCTGAATAGCAAGGGGAATGGAGGGAAGGCATACAGGGATTTCCCTGACCAGTCCAGAAGGAGTGCATCAAAGGGCACTGTGCCCAGTGCTGGGGTCCTGCAACAGAACAGAGGCAACTGATGACTGTCTGGAGCTGCTAAGAGGTCTATTTCTGGGGTGCCCCACCTACGGAAGACAGCTTGTAGAACCTGTCTGTTCAGTGACCATTTGTAGCAGTTCTGACTGATCCTGCTGAGAGCATCCACCAGAACACTGTCCTTCTCTAGGAGGTGGACTGCTGACAGGGATAACTCGAGGGACTAAGCCAGGCTCAAAATCTTCATGGCCTCCATGAAAAGTGAAGTGGCCCTTGTTCCCTCCTCCTTGTTGATACAGTACATGGTGGTGGTGTTGTCTGTCCTGATCTACAACACCTTTCCCTGAACCACAGCAGAGAATGACCGAAGAGCCAGTAACACTGCCCTGAGCTCCAAAAGGTTTATGTGCAAAAGGGACTCTTGGGAAGACCATGTGCCATGTGCTGCATGTTCCCCTAGGTGGGCACCCCAGTCCAGGAGGGATGCATCTGTGGAAAGTACCTCTGAGGGATTTTGCTGCAGGAAGGGGACACCCACCCTGAGGTTTTCCTTGTCCTGCCACCACTGTAAGGCCTGTAGCAGTGTGGAAGTTACTGGTACCAGCTTTGACAATGAAGCACTTCTCTGGGACCAGAATGACATTAGATGAAACTGAACGTCCCTCACCTGAAACCTTGCTCCTGGAACTACAGCTACAGAGGGGATATGATAGAGACATACAAGTATCTTACAGGGAGGAACAGGGTGCAGGAAAACACTATTTTTAAGCGAAAAAGATGTTCCAGGACTAGAGGGCATGGGATGAAGTTGGAGGGAGGACGATTCAGAGGAAACATGAGAAAGAATTTCTTCACAGAACGGGTGGTGGACAAATGGAACACCCTGCCAGAAGAAGTGGTGGGGGCTGAAACAATCACGGGATTTAAGAATGCATGGGATAGACATAAAGGAATTCTAGAGGTCAGGGGTAAGGGGCAACAGACTTCTAGGAAAACAAACTGAACTTACAAGCTCAAATGGGCAGACTGGGTGGACGATAGGCCCTTATCTGCTGACACTGTCTATGTATCTATGTAGCTGTTGAGGCCGCCCTATGCCCTAGTAGCTGTAGAAAATGTCTGTCTAGCTTTGGTGAGTGGAGCTTGAAGGAGACTGCTAGCTGGACCAGACTGTCTACTCTGTCTGGTGGTAGCATTGCCCTTCCCATCACTGTGTCCAGTTCTGTCCATATGAACTCCAGGTGCTGGACTGACTCCAAGACTGACTTTTTGGTATTTACTAAGAATCCCAACAAGAGTAGGGTATTCTGAGTGAGAACTAAAGCCTCTGCTACCTGTTACTGAGACTGCCCTATGATTAGCCAGTCGTCCAGGTAAGGGAACACTGAGACCCTCATGCGTCTTAAGTGTGCCACTACCACTGCCAGGCACTTTGTGAACACTCTGGGAGTGGAGGTTAGGCCAAAGGGTAGGGCCCTGAACTGATAATGGCCTGATGGTAGTCTGAACCTTAGGTACTTCCTGTGTGACTGTTTGATGGGAATATGGAAATAGGAATCCTTCGGGTCAATGGATGCCAACCAGTCCCCTTGCCTGAGAGTGGGTAAGCACATAGCCACAGTGACCATTCTGAACTTTGGTTTTGTTAGATGCTTGTTCAGAAATCTTAAATTTAGAACGGGCCACCAGTCCCAATTTTTCTTCAAGGTCAGGAAGCATCTTGAATACAACCCTCTCCCCTTTTGGGAAGGAGGGACAGGTTCCACTGTCCTGTCCTGAAGAAGAGTTGCTACCTCCATCTCCAGCAGAATTGTTTCTGATTGATTGGCAGGCTTGAATAGCCTTGCTCTCAGCCTAGGGAAGACCTTGAAGCTCAGAGCAAGGCCCTGGCTCACTACCTCCAGAACCCACTTGTCCGTGGTTGTGGACTGCCAGTTCTGTAGGTAGTGGACCAGCCTGCCTCCTACTGGGACTGGGGAGGTGACCCACAACTCTTCAGGGAGTCTGTTTAACTGGTGTCCTGGGCTGGGAAGAAGGGCTGGCATGAGTGGCACCTCTCCTGCCCCTTCCCCTAAAGTACCCATGCTGTTGCTGGTAAGCAGGGAAGGCCTGGATCCAACAGAAAGGTCTCTGATAGGGTCTGCCACTGCCTCCCCTACGTTGTTATTTCTCAGGAGTGGCAGCCTTCTACTTAGCTGCAGCACTCCTATAGGAAGTTCTATACTCATTTATTTTCCTCATATAGGCTTCTGTTTGTTCCCAAAAAGGGAATTTTGTGCCAGAGGAAAATTCAGGGTCTTGATCTGTGTATCCTGAGAAAGATTACTGGTTCTGTGCCAAGAGAATCTCCTCAAGGATACAAAGGTGGCCATAACTCTGGATGCTGAATCATTGGCATCCACAGCAATGAGGAATTGTTGATTGGAAGCCTCTATTCCATTCCTAGCTTTCTCCCCCAAATCTGCAGCCAAGTCAGCTGGGACCTTTGCAGCTAGTGAGGATACCAACTCCCACAGCTTCTTCTGATATCTTGCTATATAAGCCATGTAAGAAGCTTATCTGGCAATAAGAGATAATCCAAGGTATGCTTTTTTGCCATGGAATCAATTCTCCTAGAGTCCTTCTCAGGAGGATGGGAAGCCAAAGGTATACCTGCTTTTTCACAGGCAGCAGCCTAGGCTACACCTTCATGGCTGGGATGATCAGACAAAAATTCTGTGCCATACCTGGCAACTGGATATTTCCTCTCTGTCCTCTTATCAACAGGAGGGACAGAGGTAAGAGTACTTAAGATTTTTAGTGTCCATCTATTCAAAGACTTATGGATGGGTATTGTGACGTAGACAGCCAGCTTTGAGTGAAGTAACAATTTTTTTATTACATATAAAATATGTGATGGGAAGGTCAGTTTGAGGAAACTACTTTCTTACTGGAACCAACACATCAAGATCCCCCCAGGGATAATTTCAAAGGACAGGACATAGCTAAATTGCAGATATCTGGGGTGCAATTACATTGTCAATTTGCTTTCATCCCAGGAAATAAGATTAGTGTGTCTTAATTCCCTCAGGGAATATCCTTTGACTTGCAATAGTGGTCAGGAAGAACTTGAGAGGGAGGGGTGTCAGACAGAAGCCAGAATGGACATTAAAGAGAGGCTGATGTCTGGGCCAGGAAGGACCCAGATGGATATGGAAGACCCAATATACATTCCTGGGGAACCCTTGAATTACATCAGAGAGACCTTTGAGGTGTAGATTTCAAGGTCCAGATGAAATTAAAGAGGCAAATACACTATTGCTTTGAATACAGTGACTTAGATCAAAGAAACGTTTGAGATGTACATGTAGCAAAGCACAAACTGGTTTGGTCTGGTTAACCTGAGGGAGGAAAGGCAGTGAGGTGACCTGTTATGTTTTTTTAAACATTTTATTTGGACATCCTGTGAGAAAAAATATAGATGTTGTTACACCAAGGTGGAGTTATGCCACCTCAGAGAAGCCCGGCTCAGAACTGTGCTAATTGCTAAGAGAACCTTGACAGAGACACAGAAGACAATATTTATGACCTAGAGAAGAGAGACCATCAAATCACTGAAAGAAAGTAAGCATATATTAGATTAGACCAGTCTGAATGTATGTATTGTAGGAACTGCACGTTTATCTGTTTGTTTTAAGGCTGTATGTGTTGGGATATATTTGTTCTGTAATTATTGTTCTGTTTTGATATTTTAAAGTACAGATATATTTTACAATGGAAACTGCTTGGAGTGCCTTGACATTTCTTTTTATTTTAAGTGGAGCTTTTAAAGGTTATAAGTAACACTGTGTATGAGCTTATTGTATACCAAACTGGGAACTGGATGGAGTTCTCTAAAGTCTTGCATAGAGTTCTAAGGGTTCATTTGAAAGACCTGGTTGGGTGCCCGTAGGCAAAGATATCTGGCCTCCCGAAGACAGAATTATCTGAGCCTGATAAGTAGGTACGCTAACAAGAGCGTATCAGTTTGAATCCCTCCAGAGCTTGAGACTAAGGTGACTTGAAACCACAAAACAGACAAGAGGGTTACCTTTTTCTGTTCACTGTACACAAATCATACGCTCAGAGGTTGGCACTTTGGGAGTAGAGGACTGACTGGCTGAGCGAGTTGGTGACAGGTATCACCAACTTCTTTGTGGCAGATACATCCATCATCTCCATGTAATCCGGCTCCTCTTCTTCTTCTAAGGACTCATGAACTGGTAACTGGAGAGTTTCAGCCACTTGCTTCATAAAGGAGAAGTGGGTGAGGGCATCCTCTGGCTGTTTAGGTGGAGAACTACCTTCCTTATGTTCGGGGGGATACCTCTGGTTCAATGGGACCAAAATAGTCCTCCTCCTCATCCTCCTCACATTCCTGTTCCCAGGAATAATCATAGTCAAGAGAGTCTGGTTGTGGCTGAGCTCCAGGAGTCTGACCTGGTTGAGGAGTAACCGGATGCTGCACCGCTTCAGCCTAACCGATTTGCAGAGACTGGATAATGCGGACTACATTAGCAATTTCTTCAGCAGTCAAAACCACAATCAACCGTGGCCTAGCAGCCAGTCCAGTATGCTGCTCTTTTCTTTTCTTTTTTGCGGTGGCCATTTCAAGGGCTGTTTCTGCGGTTCGCTTGTTTCAGGGAGTATCGCCCTGGTCAGAGGGCACTCTCTCCAGTTCTTTTGAACCAAAACCGGACCAGCCATCCGTGTTAGCAGATTTTTCAGCTAATTTCTCATTCAGTTGGTTAAGTCACCTGTCCAGCATTGAGAGAGGGAAATTCTTACAAATCTTGCACTCTTCTCATAAGCGGTCAAACCACACGCAGAAAACACAAGTAGTGCGAGGATCAGCCTTGGCAAAAGTCTCACCACATTAAACACATTACTGAAACCCATTAGGGCCGGTTTTCTTTTTGGGTTTCTGTGACTCCATGCCTGAAACACTTATCCCTGGTCGGATAAGTTTTATTTATATTTAAGTCCTGGATAACACAATGGTATTAGCGATCAAGGAAAAAAAAAAAAACAATTTTTTTTTTTTTTTTTTTTATTAATTAGGGCTAACAGGTCTCAAGGAAACAAACTACTTTACATTGAAAAAAGAGCAAAAGAGGATCAGTTCCCTCGCAATTCACAGCAACTGTTAAAAGAACCGAGACTTACCCCATTTGAGGAAAAAATGTTTTTACTTCAATTCTACCTGTACAGAAGGACAGTACCTTGAACTATTTTAAAGTGAATAAATTTACGGGAAGTCGAAAACTGTGATGAAAACAACCCGAACCAACAAGATGCTGAGGAGAAATCTCTGTAGTGTCTTCACAGCTTGGCAGAAGACAACAGGAGAAAGGACTGCTGTGTGACTGAACTTCTCTGCTGGGACTAAAGTAGAAGAACTTTTGTATTTGGACCTTTAATTTAGGGTAAAAAAACTAACATACAAAAACAAAAAAAAAGTGTGTGTTTGGGTTAACTGAACTGAATGGGTAACTGAAAAGTCATCTAGGTGTAAATCTCAGGTGACTGAAAGGACTTAACTGCTGTGAGGTTTAAATTACTTGTAGAAAGATCTGGTAAGTAGGGTGAGTGGCTTAGCTAGAAGGAGCTACATTTAAAGACTGCCTTAGAAAGATTCTGCTAATAGCTTGGCAGAAGACAACAAGAGAAAGGACTGCTGTGTGACTGAACTTCTCTACTGGGACTATATTGCCCTCCCCTCCACCCAAAGCTAGTTCTATTTTTATAGGCACAGGATTTGACTGACAACAGGAACTTCCTGTTTAGGGGCAGGAAGTGAGTGAGCACAGAACCACTCAAGGACCCACCATCCTAGAATGGCAAGAGTAGCTCTCCCGCCCCTCTAGCTGCTGGAGGTCTGCCTCTGAACAAGTAAGTGGTCTACTGAGAAATAAAGGATATTCTTGTCTCAGAACAGGACAATCAGGAGCTTAAAGGGCACACAGGCAGAAAGTAAGGAAGAGAAAAAAAAAAACAAAGGAAAGAGTAAGGATTGCAAACAGTTAAGGGGCCAGAAATAAGACATGATTGGAGTGGTGCAGTGCAGTGGCTGTGGAGCAGCAGTCTTCCGGAGATGTTCTGGAGGATGCGGTGTTGTCCCATCTGCAGGCACCTCTCTGGGCTGAGGGAGGAGGTTGCTCATCTCCAGGCTGAGCTGGCCAGGATTTGTGGGACCTCCTCTTCCATCCAGGGACCATCAGTGCCACTGCCGTTGCCTCAGAGGTTGCCAAGAAAGAGGGCGGTTGGACCACAGTGGGCTCAGGGAGGGTGAGAGTGTGGTGGAACAGAGGCACATCCCTCCAGTTGTACCTCTCACAATTCCTATGCCATTCCTGGCAAAGTGTGGTTCCTCTATGGAGGCACCTACAGTGGAGACCAAGGAGGATGCTGGGAACCTCCACAAGGAGACCCACAGGAGGTGGCAGAGGACCCTGCAGGGAAGGAAACAACTCCTGGTGGGGACTCCCATTGTCAGGAAGGTAGAACTGGGCAAGGAAGGGGAGAGGGAGGTAAGGTGCCTGCCTGGCGCCATGGCTTGGAGGGACAGGGAGCGAATCCTCAGGATTGCAGGAGCAGCTGCACAGGGGAGGGAGCTGGATGTCATTGTCCACCTAGGGACAAATGACCTGGCTAAGAAAGGGATTAGAGAAGTGCAGGAAGAGTTTGTGGAATTGGGGAGGGGCCTTAGTCAAGTAGCACGCACGGTAACCTTTTCGGAGGTGCTACCCATCTATGGCATAGGAGAGACTAGGGTGTTCCGTACCATGGGATTCAATCAGTGGTTGAAAAACTGGTGTGGAGCTCAGGGATTTGGCTTCATTGGGGACTGGGGGTCCACCTGGAGTGATGCAAGCCTATACTGGCATGATGGGCTGCATCTGTCCGGGAGGGGAACCAGAATCCTAGGTGATAGGTTTAAATGCTTCATTGGCAAGCTTTTAAACTAGCCAAGGGGGGAGGCACTGGAAAGGAGCAGGAAAATCCTAGCCCCCCAAACAATCACGGTAGTAAGTGTGCCAAACACCAACATGGAGGTGTCGATAGGAGAAGGGCGAGGTAAGCGGAGAAAGTGACAAAGGCAAGAAGGACAGGATGGGGCAAAGAGGGTAGAGCCATCAGGAAATGGAGGTAATGAGTACCAATGCCCGTAGTCTGGGCAACAAGCTCCCTGAGCTGGTGGCCTTAATGGAAGAAGGATGCCTGGATATTGTAGCAGTCACAGAAACATGGTCACATAGAACCATGACTGGGATGTTAACATACCAGGGTACATAACTACAGGAGAGACAGGCAGGGAGAAGAGGGAGGAGTAGCTCTCTGTAAAGGAAGGGATAAAGCAACTGAACAAAAGAGTAAACAGGGAGGAGAGGAGGCACTGTGGGTCACCTTGGAGACTGGAAAAGGCACCACAAGCCGCACAGGGTTGTGTACAGACCCCATGTCAGGGGGAAGAAATGGACATGGATATGATGGAAGGCATTCTTAGAATGGCAGAGAAAGAGATACTGTTGATGGGAGACCTGAATATGCCAGATGTTAACTGGAGCACATTTGCTGCAGCCACATCCAAGAGCAGGGCCATTCTTGGCGCCTACAGGTGGCAGGCATTAGACAGCTAGTTTGGAACCCACTCGTGAGGAGCAATCTTAGACCTTGTACTCTCAAGCGGGGGCAGTGAGAGGATCTCAGATCTAGAAGTGGGTTGCCATCTGGGGACAAGTGACCATCAAACAGTGTGGTTCCGTTAAACTCAGCTACAGAGTCAAGCCATACAAAAGTGAGGTACTGGACTTTGGGAGGGCTGACTTTGGCAAGATGGGAGGTGCCTCAGAAAAGCACTAGCAAACAGGCTAGAAGGAGGTGTGGAGCAACAATGGAGAATTATCAAAACTGCCATCACAGAGGCAACAAGCCTTTGTGTGAAGCAAATAAACAAATCAAAATGAAAGAAAAAGCCACTATGGTTCTCAAGAGAGGTGGCTGTGAAAGTCAGGAAGAAAAAGATAGCATTCCGGAAGTATAAGGAAACACCGAAGGAGCAGGACAGAGAGCTGTACCAGTTAAGGCAGAAAGAAGCAGGGAGGGAAGTCAGAATAGCAAAGGCCCAAACTGAGGAAAAGATAGCCAACTCAGTTAAGAAGGGGGATAAAACCTTTTATAGGTACATCAGCGAGGCAGAAAGACAAAGGGAGGGATAGTGAGGCTGAATAGAATGAGCGGTGGGTGGGCAGGGGACAGTGAAAAGCAGGAATACTGAACAATATTTCTGTTCAGTACCTTCCAAAGAGGAGGGGAAGTGCCTAGTCCAATTAACAAAGCACTCTTGATAGGGGTTCATCCCAGTCCTTTCACAAGAAGAAAGGGTTCTGCAAGAACTCCTAAAACTGAAGGTGGACAAAGCAATGGGTCCTGATGGAATTCACCCCAGAATTCTAAAGAATTAAGGAAGGAACTAGTGAAACCACTGGCTACTCTTTTAATAAATCATGGGAGGATGGTGTGGTACCCGAGGACTGGAGGAAGGCAGATGTGATTCCCTTCACAAAAGTGGGACCAAGACAGAGGCAGGAAACTACAGACCTGTCAGTCTGACCTCTGTGGTAGGGAAAGTGATGGAGTCACTTCTGAAGGAAAGAATAATTGAGTACCTAGAGGGTCAGTGGAGCACAGGATCCAAGGCAGCATAGGTTCACAGCTGGAAGGTCATGTCAGGCAGATCTAATAGATTTCTTTGACTGGGTGACCAAAGTAGTAGACCAGGGAGGGGCTGTGGACATGGCCTACCTAGACTTTAGCAAGAATTTGACACAGTCCCACACAAAAGATTATTAGTCAAATTAGCCAGCCTGGGAGTGGGTCCCAGGGTGGTAGCCTGAGCAAAACATTGGCTGGACAACAGGACACAAAAGGTAATTGTAAATGAGTCCACTCTGAAGAAAGGCGGTTACCAGTGGGGTACCGCAGGGTTCAATATTGGGTCCAGTCCTTTTAATGTCTTCATCAGTGACATTGCAGAGGGACTGGAAGGAAAGTATGCCTTTTGCAGATGACACAAAGATCTGCAACAGGGTTGATACACAAGGAGGCGTGGAAAGGATGAAAGGGACCTGGCAAGGTTGGAGGAATGGTCAGATCGATGGCAGCTAGGGATTCAATGCAAAAAGTGCAAAATAATGCACCTAGGGAAACAAGAACCCAGGGAAGAATACACAATGGGTGGGAGGTGGTAACAACAACAAAACAGGAAAGGGACCTGGGGGTAATCATATCAGATGACCTTAAGGTTAGCAAGCAATGTGAGAAGGCAGTAGGGAGGGCCGGGGGTATACTGGGATGTATAGGGAGAGGCATCAGCAGCAGAAAACAGGAAGTTTTATCCCTCTGTACAGACAGCTGGTGAGACCCCATCTGGAATACTGTGTCCAGTTCTGGAGACCCCATCTCCGCAAGGACATAGACAGGATAGAGGCAGTCCAGAGGAGGGCAACTAAAATGGTGCAGGGTCTGCAAGAGAAGCCGTATGAGGAGAGACTAAAGGAGCTTAATATGTATACCCTTGAGGAAAGAAGGGAGAGGGGGACATGATAGAAACTTTCAAGTACCTCAAGGGAATCAACAAAGTCCAAGAGGGTAGCATCTTTCAGAAAAAGAGACTTGCAAGAACAAGGGGACACAATTTAAAGATAGAAGGAGGCGTTCAGGGCAATGTGAGGAAGTATTATTTCACAGAGAGGGTAGTGGATGCATGGAACAGCCTTCCTGAGAAGTTGTGGGTCTAAAACTGTGGGAGAATTCAAGAATGCATGGGACAGACATAAGGCAATTCTTGTGGGGGCAGGAAGATATAGGCTGTTGGTTAACTAGGATCTGCAACTGTATCATGGCAGGTAGGGAAATGGGCAGACTAGATGGGCCTAGCGGTCCTTATCTGCCGTCAAAGTCTATGTTTCTATGTTTCACAGTAAGGCGGAGTAAAGAATCTGACGGTTGAATAGAATGTACAAGTGGACAGTGATTTGAAACTGAGCATGTGCCTACTTAGAATGTAGGCTTTAACCATTTCATCTCCAGAGCAGTACAACAGGAAGGTCTTACTGCATATGTCAGAATACATTAGGACTTTTTGTAGTTTCAGTCACTTGTAGGACTGTGCCCCCTGGTATCAGGACCACACAGAAACTTTTGCTAGCAGTGACTGATGGGCTACTGCCCACCTGGCGTCACATTGTAGAGTCAGCGTGACACACTATATAGTGGGCGGTCCCATGTCTGCCTCCAGTTGTCCCACTGACCCCCCAAGAGTCAGTGACAGGAGACTGGAAAGAGGCTCCTGATTCCAAAAATGGCTTTCTGGAAAGAGCTGTAAATAAAGAGGAGGAAGGTGGGTAGAAAAAGCTTACCTACTGCAAGAGCCTCTCTCGAAGATCTACTGTTACGGTAACTTCTTACATAACTTATTATCTTACTTCAAAATTATTTCTGCAGTAGGTAATCACTTGTAGGCCTAAGTCCCAAGCAGTAAATAGTCCAAGGGACAAGAAACTACATGGGAGGCTGGAACACAATCCTAGTAGAAAGCCAGAAAAATTAGGACAGGAGTCCCTGAAAGACTGCTAGTCCAAAACCAGCCCTACGTCTCAAAGCAATGTCCAAACTGTACTGTTTCGTGAAAGTGTGGTCGGAACTCCAAGTAGCCACCATGCAGATGTCTGTGGCAGATATGTTTCTGAAACAGGCTCGTGACAGGGTTGAATAGGACCCTGTCCGAGTTGTTATGGAGAGCTTGAATACATGTATCTGTTCTGTTCTTTCCTTTCCTGTCTCTTGTTTGTCTGGTTGCTCAACCAAAATTTTCTCATGAGACCCAGGATTTGATCACCCCGACAGTCTCACAGTGCTTTGACTCTCTCTGTCTCTTCAAGTCCTCCCTTGTTGTTTGTCTTTTCCTCCCTTGCATATCTGCTGGTATAAAAATATATGCAAATCAGTATGTGGAAATGTAACTGATATTGGGATCCATTTGTTTAGGCATTACATAGTGTTACTGTTGAAATGTTATATAATTATTATTACAGGGCACTCCCAGTTTGTGTGCATTGGCCTGGCCCACTCGCCCGCCCTGCCTATCTCTACTGGGGTCCCTCAAGGCTCTATCCTGCGACCCCTCCTTTTCTCCTTATTCCTCAACTCCCTTTCAGTGGATAGTCTTCAACTGTCACTCAATCCTTTACGCCGACGACCTCGTACTCTTCTCCAGCAGAAAGCCTCCTACCCTCATCTATGCAGTCCTCTCACAAAACTATACTGTAGCCCACAACTGGTTCTCTGACAACCTCCTTCTGGTCAATGCCAAAAAAACAAAAACAATATTCAGATCTAAGCACTTCCTAATGAAATGCAAATCTAACCCACCCCTAATCATCACGTCCCCTGATGGCCATGTCCTAGAGGCCGTCAAACATTTCAAATATCTAGGAGTTGTGCTTGTGTGGAGCATGCAGACGGAAGGTCGTTCAGGAAAACTGAGAATAGAAGTGGGCCAAGCACAGAGTCTTAAGGCACACCAGTCGAGATTTGGAGAGGCGGGGACGTAGAGTCAACTATTCGGACAGACTGAGTTCTTCCTACCAGGTAGGAGCTAAACCAATTGCAGGCAGGCTGTGAAAGGCTAGTAGCTGAGAGTGTTTTGAGGAGGAAGGAGTGGAAGACTGTGTCGAAAGCCTTAGCAAGGTCGACAAAGATGGCAGACATAATGTGGCCTTTATCCACTGCAGAATGGATGTAGTCTGTGAGTGAGTAAGGAGGTGGTTGTGGGGTGGTTCTTCCAGAAACCAGACTGGAAGGGAGTGAGGGAGTTGGCATCAAGAAAGGAAGAGAGCCGAGAGAGAGTTTTGCCAGGGTGGGAAGAAGGTAGTTTGGGCGGTAGTTCCCTGAAAAGGAGAGATTGCCACCCTTTGGTAGGGGGAGGACAGCTACCATGTTTCCAGGCAGCAGGTATAGTAGCAGTGCAGAAAGACAGGCTGATCAGATCGGCTGACGGGTGGGAAATAGCATTAGCAGATATATAGAGCAACTTAGAGTTGAGGCCATTGGGGAAGCTACCCTTTGTAGGATTGAGAGGAAAGCCTTTAAGGTGTTACTTGGAGAGACTGGTGAAAAGGTGAAGCTTTTACAAGGTGGGGGGGAACATATGGGGGTGTGAGGCAAAAGGAAGGGTTGGGAGGGAGGCTAGCAGGGTGGAAGCGCAGGAAGTAAAGTAAGTATTGAATTCCGCAGCTACCAAGGGATGGTCAGCAGTGTGCAGGTTGTTAATATTAAGCAAAGGAGGAGGAGGTGGTTTAGCTTGGGGTGAAAAAAGTGAGTGGACAACTTTCCAGAACTTTGATGGGTTATTTTTATGTTCTTGTTAAAGGTGGACTGGAAATACTCAGATTTGGCCTGTTTGATGGCTTTTGTGCAGACATTTCTGAGAGAGCAGTAGTTAGAGGTTGCAAGGGAGCCTTGTGGATTTGTGCATTTTCCAAGCTAAGCCAGGCACTTGCTGAATGGCCAGAAGCTCAGGGGTGATCCAAGGGTGGTGGTAACCATGCACTCTGATTTGCTTCAGGGGAGCGTGATTGTTCCAGATAGAGAGAAAATTTGTCATTGAAGTATCTAAGTGCAAGATCAACAGTTTTGGCAGAAGCTATAGGGGCCCAATCAAGGAGGGTCAGATCCTGATGTAAAGAGGTAAGGTCAAGGGTTCTGTAGGAGCGGGTGATTAGGAGTTTGGGAGGGGCCTTAGGTCTATGAACTTTTTTGACCAAGAGGTAATATTCTAATCAGGGGGAGGCTTTGCTCCATACTTTAGATGTGCATAGAATCTTACAATACTATACACACCAGACCAAGACTTTGAGAAAGTCTAATCAGTTGTTTCTTTCATTCTCCCCCAAGTATAGAGGGTGCTCCAGTTTCCAAACAGTGTTTGTCTAAGTGGTTAGCCAACTGCATTGCTTATTGCTACCATAAAAGTACAAGGCCCTTCCGGGAGTGGTTAAGGGCCATTCCACCAGGGGTGTGGCTGCCTCCACAGTTTATTTCAGGAAGAAGTCTGCTATGGACATCTGTGCAGCTGCCACATGAAGTTCTGTCCACACCTTCACCAAGCATTACAGTCTGGACATCGCTTCTCAGCACAGGGCCAATTTTGGCCTGGCAGTGCTTCAGGACCCTCCCTCCTGAGCTCCTGGCTACTGATCTGTCCCCCTCCCAGTGCTGTTCTCCTGGTCATGCCCAGAACTGTTTGGGACTCAGACCTACCGGTGTTGGCCTGCTGCATGATCCTTTCCTGAAGTAAGATAGTACAGTTACACAAGAACTTACCTTAACAGTAGATCTTCGAGAGAAGCTCTTGCAGCAGGCCCTGCTTTCCCCTCCCTCTTTCCCTCTGCTGTTGCCTGTTTCTTTCGCACTACTTCTGTCTTTCCTTCCCCAACTCTCGGGAACTTCCTCTGTTCTCCATTCATTACCGCTCAGGGTCTCTGGCAGGAGAACTCAGGAGGGTGTAGGGGACCGCCTGCCTTTATAGGATAGGCGGTCGTCAGAGGCTGAAAGTGGTGGGTGGTCCTCTGTGGTAGACTAGTTAGAAAGTTTTCCTTGTGATCCTAGCATCCGGTGGCTCGTCCTACTGGTGTTGCATCTCTTGAAGATCTACTATTACGATAAGTTCTTACGTAACTGTACTTTATGGCTAACATGCATCTGAAATGTTTTAGTTCATTTAGCTGGCTCACTGGTATGGTAAACAACTGGGAAACCAACTTAGAGCATGGCTAGGAGTGGACTCGTTATGGAGGTGAAGTGCTTGACTCCTGGGGAGGAAGTAGCATTTGCCCACCTCCCTGCTGGCTGACCAAGGAGTGGCAATGCACATAAGCTGTGAAGGCAGCTATATGCCTGCACTCCTGGAGGTAGAAACAAGAACACAGAAGTTCGCCCAAGACTACCCAGTGTGGAGTATGCTGGCTAATCAAGAAGTGGGCACAGCCATGGTGACCAAATGGTCGGGGTGTTAGACGGAGAACGAGTGATGGGTTAAAATTTATTGCATTTCAATTATATTAACTTTCCAACATGTGCAAATGGAAATCATTTTATGTGTTCCAAGTACCACTGGCTTATGCATGATCACTACCCCAGTTCTTTTGGATCATTCTGTTTTCATGCTCTCGTCTATGTGGTCTCTCTCTCTGCTTTATCACACTCTGGTTCATTTCTCACAGTTTTCCATGCGGTGTATAGCCTCTCTCTTTTATATTTTCCTTAGCTGTCCCTATAACTTTAGGTGTTTATTTAGTTCCAATCTGCTCATCTCTTGCAATCCTTTGCCCAGGTACACCATTTAGAAGAAATGGTATCAGCTCAGGCACATTTGGAGTGGCTGAAGTGAGGATTTTGGTAACACTATCAGCTATGGAAGCCTACTGGATACATAGCTTACTTTAAAAAGCATTTTCTGACCAGCCCACCAGTGCAGCGATAGCACTGTCGACTCGTGTTCAGGAACAAGCATGGTGCGTCAGAGGGTCAGCCAGGGGGAGGTAGGAAGAGTGTCCCATGGACAGCTCTCCATCTCCGGGGGGATTCTGGCATATGAGCGACACCCAGGAGACTGGGTGTGTAAGGCCACTCTTCAGGGGGGAGGAGATGGTACAAGTTTGTAGGTCGGGTGCAGGAGCATCCAACCTGGGCTAATGTCACTATATGTCCGCACCTCCAGGGGAAACTTAGAAGGAAAACACCAGGGCCAGCAGCACTGTGATGCTTCTGGACCTCAGCCTGAATGATGCCCCAGGCATAAGCCTCGGCTGGGACCTCGGGTAGATCTCAGTCCCTCCCCTCAGAGAGTCCCACCATAGGGGGCAAGCTGTGGATCTCCCAGTCTGGGTACCCTGGGGAGGACGCTGGGTGTGAGGTCTGGGTGCTGAAGATGGGGTACATCCCCCACATCAAGTCAACAGACTAAACAGAATTACAAAAAATAATCAAAATAACAAGCATTTTCTAAAGGAAATTACATTAAACTTTAAGGATGGACATTATTTTGTGCTTTAGATCTCTGTTCTTCAGAAACACAAATGGTGGTAGGGGTGGAAGAAATACTTGGTTCAACAGCAGAAAGGCACGATTGATGCTGCTATACAACATTGCTTTACAAAGAGGTGTTGGCCCCTGGAATGAAACAGCTATAGATTATGCTCAGAGGTATTTCTCTACCAGGTTAGGTTCACTGCTTCTGCCTTCATGTCAAGTGGTGTTATTCATATCCATGGTGCTGCAGCGTGATGAATGGTGGGATTCACCCCTTGAAAATCTGGGCAGATTTGTTCAAAATCTGGATAGCAGGCATTTCTCATTTCTAAGAATGGATGCCTCAGTAGATGTCTCTTTATGCTTCTGATCTCTGCAAAAGCAGGCTGGAATCCAGACCAGGTCACTCATTTATTCAGTTTTAGTACAGGTGGAACTAAAAACAGTTGAGCCTAGTCTTATTAAGGCACCAAATTAAGGTGCTTTTTAAAAATCATGTCAGTCCCATCTTATTTTTTGTGAATATGTACCCACATTTCACTTTGCAGTACTCCATCTCAGCATTCCTCTCTGATCTTGGATGCCCACTGTATTCCTCAAATGCCCCTCAGGCTGTTCTCCCATCTCCAAATGCATGCTCCGCAAGCTGGCCAGGCTCATGAAGAGAAACAGAATTCAGTGGCACCTGAGCAGGTTGGAAGCTTCCCCTGCAGACTCTTGGCCACGCATTGACATTGAGAGTGAGCTTCTTGCTGCATGGCTCCCCATCAGCCTAGATACCAGGGGGACAGGCACGCAGCAAGATGTGGTGTTAACTCTCTCCATGAGAGGCAAGCATCTAGTCAGTCATCCCCGTTTCAGTCTGTCCGCGATCTCGGGATTGAGACATGGATCTCGATATCCTACATGGATAGCAGGTGCTCTACCATTTGCCTATTAGATCAGCATAATTCCCAATATTAAAAACACCATTACCAGCTGCTGTTAAACATATTTGATAAAAGGCAGCCAGGGACTACATGGAGAGTAAAGTACTCCTCTCACCCATAGCAGAAGCGGTTAAACAGTATCACCTCCGTGATGATACCCAGTGCAAGTGGAATGTAGAAAAAGTATTTCACAATGCATCCATGCTGTGAATAACAGAGAACTGTTGAAGCCAAGGACAAATCTGTATTCTGAAATTGTGTCTGCAGCAGAATAAAACTGTCCTCAGTTTAGGTAAGGTATGGCTATTGCACACCTATCTTTTAAACTTGAATACAAGTTAGTTTACTTTATTATATTCAGAAAACCTTTGAGCGAAAATGTCCCTTTTTCAAAGGTGTCCATGTCATTAACAAACAGCACGAACCCATGCAGTAAACAGTTTCATTTACAATTACATAGATACATAGACAGTGTCGGCAGATAAGGGACTATGGCCCACCCAGTCTGCCCATTTGAGCTTGTAAGTTCAGTTTGTTTTCCTAGAAGTCTGTTGCACCTTACCCCTGACCTCCAGAATTCCTTTATGTCTATCCCATGCATTCTTAAATCCCGTGATTGTTTCAGCCCCCACCACTTCCTCTGGCAGGGTGTTCCACTTGTCCACCACCCGCTCTGTGAAGAAATTCTTTCTCATGTTTCCTCTGAATCGTCCTCCCTCCAACTTCATCCCATGTCCTCTAGTCCTAGAACATCTTTTTCGCTTAAAAATAGTGTTTTCCTGCACCCTGTTCCTCCCTGTAAGATACTTTTTTTTATTTTTATTTTATTTAAACAGCAGTTTGGAAAACCTTTGTATGTCTCTATCATATCCCCTCTCTCCCTCCTCTCCTCCAGGGAGTGCATGTTCAGTTCCTTCAACCTGTCTTCATAGGACTTGTGATGCAATCCATGCACCATCTTTGTTGCCCTCCTCTGAACCTTCTCTACCCTGTCTATGTCCTTACATAGGTATGGTCTCCAGAACTGTACACTGTACTCCAGGTGGGGCCTCACTAGTGTCTTGTATAGCGGAATTATGACCTCCCTTTTCCTGCTGGTAATGCCCCTGCCTATACATCCCAGCATCCTATTTGCTTTACCTGCTGCCTTGTCACACTGTTTCCCTACCTTGAGGTCATCAGAGATGATAACCCCAAGATCCCTTTCCTGCTTGGTGCATCCTATATCCTCACCCCCCAACTGATATATTGTGCCAGGGTTTTTGTGCCCCATATGCATTATCTTGCACTTCTTGCATTGAATTTCAACTGCCAAACCCTGACCATTCTTCAAGTTTCTGCAGGTCGCTTTCATTCTGTCTACACCCTCTGGTGTGTCTACTTGTTACAGAGCTGTGTGTCATCAGCTAACAGTGAAATTCTGCCTTCTAGGTCCCATGCCATGTCACTGATGAAGATGTTGAACAGGACGGTCCCAGCACTGATCCCTGTGGTACCCCACTGGTCACTCTTCCCTCTGTGGAGTGACAGCCATTTACCACCACCTCTGTGTCCTGCCACCCAGCCAGTTACCTACCCACCACACTACTGTCCTGCCCACACCCATATTCCCCAGTTTGTGTAATAGTCTTCTATGTGGCACAGTGTCAAAGGCCTTGCTGAAGTCCAGATAGGCCATGTCCACTGCCCTCCCCTGATCCACCTCCCTAGTCACCCAGTCAAAAAATTCAATGAGGTTGGTCTGACATGACCTCCCCCTGGTGAAACCATGCTGCTTTGGGTCCTGTAGTCCATTGACAACCAGATGTTCCACCAATCTCTCCTTCAGTAGTGCTTCCATGATCTTCCCACAACCGAGGTGAGGCTGACTGGTCTGTAGTTCCCTGCTTCCTCTTTGTTCCCACTTTTGTATAAGGGACTACATCTGCTGTCCTCCAGTCTTTGGGTACCTCCCTGTTCCCAGTGATCGGCTAAACAGGATAACCAGAGGTTCAGCCACCACCTGTCTTAGTTCTTTAAGGACCCTGGGTGCACCCCATCTGGCCCCATTGCTTTATCAACTCATTACTTCCAGTTCCTTCAGGACCCTTTCTCGTGTAAAGGGACTTGTGTCCATTTCTGCACCATTCTCACCCCTTGTACTCCCCTTCAGACCCATTACCCTCTTTCCTCAGTAAAGACTGAGAAATACCTGTTCAGTATGTCAGCTTACTGTTGTCATCCTCCACTTAGCCCCCCCCATCTCCCCTTCAGTCTCACTATCCCTCCCTTTGTCTTTCTTTTTTCACTTATGTACCTGTAAAAGGTTTTGTCCCCTCTACCCACTGATTTTGCAATGTGTTCTTCTGTCTGAGCTTTGGCTTCCCTTACTGACCTCCCTGCCTCCCTTTGCTTCTCCTGGTACTTCT
This sequence comes from Neoceratodus forsteri, assembly GCA_016271365.2. NCBI lineage: Eukaryota > Metazoa > Chordata > Ceratodontiformes > Ceratodontidae > Neoceratodus > Neoceratodus forsteri. The sequence continues at coordinate 884,009,165 of CM028130.1, forward strand.
CCCTATCCCCTTCTGCCTGTGTCTGTTTGTATTGCCTGAATGCAATCTTTTTGGCTTTCACTTTCTTTGCTACCTCTTTGGAAAACCATAATAGTCTCCTCTTCCTTTTCCTCTTGCTAACCTGCTTAATACATAATTCTGTTGTTCTTGTAATCCCCATTTTAAATACTGCCCACTGTTCCTCAACCCTGATTCCTGTCCCATTCCCTTAATGCCTCTTTCAAGTATCTCCCATTTTCCCAAAGTCTGCCCCTAAAATCCAGAATACGTGTTTTTGTGTGGTTTGGTTCTGCTCTTTCTGTGATTTCAAACCACAATGACTGGTGGTCACTGTTCCCCAGGTGCTCCCCACTGTCACCCCCATCCACTGTCCCTGTTTGTGAGACTGGGTCCAGCATTGCCTTCTACCGAGTTGGTTCCATGACCAGTTGGCAGGGAGGCACCTGAAGGGAGTCCAGGATAAATCTGCTCCTAGTTGATGCTGCTGCTGGATGCTCCAGTCCACGTCTGGAATACTGAAGTCTCCAACCAGTACTACCTCACCCTTGTCTGCCATCCTTTGGATGGCTAGCATCAACTCCTATCTGTTTCTTCCTCCTGGGCTGGTGGTCTATAGACCACACCTGTGGGATGGCTGTCCCCATTTTCCTTTCCAGCTTAACCCACAGTATCTCTCCCCCATTTTGTTCCTCCTGGATCTCTGTGGCCCTTATGTCATTTTTCACAGAGTGCCACTCCTCCTCCCTTCCTGCCTGCTCTGTCTCTTCTGAATATGTTGTAGCCAGGTATGGCCATCTCCCAGTCGTGGTTATCATTACACCAGGTTTCAGCGATGGCCACAATGTCCAGGTCTAACTGCACCATGACAGCCTCCAGATCTTCCATCTTGTTGCTAAGGCTCCTGGCATTTGCACATGGCTTTCCATGATTTGACCTCCCTAGACTGTCTCACTGTTCTCTCCAGCCCCTTCCTTGGTTGTCATTTATCCCTGGTTCTCCTTGCTGTCTGCCCGTCTGCTGAATTTTGCCCCTTTTCTGCTTATCCACCTCTTGGGCACTAATCTCCATCTTTTGCACACTGCTTTGCAGAGATAACCACTCCTCTGGTTCACTGGTTCCACTGCTAGCTGTGGGGGGTGAGCAAGTAGGTACCCTCCTTGCTGGCCTGCCACCCCCCTTTGCTAGTTTAAATGCTTGTCAATGTAGCATTTAAACTTATCATTGAGTGTTTGGATTCCCATCCAGGATGGATGCAGGCAGTCAGGCTTGAACAAACCTCCATCCCTCCAGGTGGGTCCCCAGTCACCAATGAATCCAAACCCTTCCTCATAGCACCAGTTCTTCAACCATGAGTTAAAGTTCCTGGTGCATGCACTCCTATGCTCTCCCTTGCCTCTCACAGGTTGTACTTCTGAGAAAGTGACAGAAGTAGCTACTTGCTTGAGACCCCTCCCCAGTTTCCTAAACTCTTCCTGAACTTCCTTTGGCTCCCCATTTGCCAGGTCATTAGTACCTAGATGGATAATGACATCCAGCTCACCCTCCCGTCTTGCCTTCCCAGTGATCCCCAGGATCTTCCTTCCATCCCTCCATGCCATGGCACCTGGTAGGCACCTCACCTCCCTGTCCTCCCCCTCCTGTGTTCCTAGCTGGATCCCTCTTATGATGGAGTCCCCAACCAGGATTCGCTTCCTCCTCCTCTGGGGTCCACTGCTTTCCCCGCTGAGGTCACCTCCTTGGCTAACCTCCACATCCTTTCCTTCCACTTCTCTGGGTACCTGTATTTGGTTGTCCTCGTTTGCCAGTGTGGCATATGAGTTCTTGAGTGGAATAGGATCTGGGATGTGCCTCTGCCTGACTGCTCTAACCCTCCCTGAACCTACTGTCATCCAAGTGCTCCTCGTTCTCAGCATCCTTTGAGGCAGTTGCATTGGACTGGGTGGTCCCTGGATAGGGCTGATGGTACTCCTGACCCAGTTTACTTCCGCTCTGAGTCTGGCTACCTCATCCCGCAGTCCAGATAGATGCATGCAGATAGGGCAGCACCTCAGTGTCCAGAAGGTCTGCCTCGAATATGGCTGCCCCACAGCCACTGCATTGCACCACCCACATTATACTGCAATTCCACTACTTGTCTGCTACTGAAGCTCTCCTAGTTCCCTTTTTATTAATTTACTGTCCTAAAAATCCTGCCACTGTTCCCCTATAATATTTGAAAATACATACACTTCTATCTAAGCTCTTTATCCTTACAATCAAAAGGTAACTACAATCACAATAATCTACCTTCTACTAATACAGATTCTATCACAGAATCAGAGCACAATGCAAAAACATCTGCTACTTAGCAACAAACAGGTGACAACATACCAAGTTGATGTAGCTTTTTTTAAAACAGAAAAGAAAAATGTAATTGTTTAAACCAATAGAAATCAGCAGTTCCAAAAGCACCTTATTACAACCACAATTATTACAATTACAAACCAACTTATTTATAAACAGGCTTAGTACATGACTTTTAAAGGCACTAAGAGTATTTAAACCACGTATTCTCAAATGGAAGCAAATTCCAGGCCTTTGCTGCCCTGATAGAAAAGGACCTTTGTCCTAGACTTGTTTTCCTATAGGTCTTTGACATACCATGCTCCCAGTAAGAAATCTATCCAAATCTTGATTAAAATGTGATTGAACTCCAATTGGGGTATGATCCGGGAGGATCTTTTTACACATAACAACAAGATTATAATCAATTTGAAGAAGAAATGGTAACCAATTTAATGCAGTATATAAATGACACCTACGACTAACCCCTTCAATAGTTTAAGGCAACCTGATACTGTATTAACGGTTACACAATTTGATAATAGATTAAAAAAGGCTTTTTCAAAACTGGAAAGGAGGAATACTCAGATTCTTGAGAAACAAAGTTTTGCTTTCAACCCGACAAGTCACACAAGTGCTGTAGAGAACACTGGTAGACTGAGAGGCCCTGTGAAAAATGGAAATGGAAGAAAACAAAAGCCCAAGATAAACAGTTGGTGCACAGGAAATCCTTTGGTTTCTACTTGCCTAAGAAATCTCATCTCTTCATCTTTCTTTTCGTCATCGCCGATTATCTTGGAGGTTGTCACACTTACTTCCACCCCATCCACAAGAAACTTCCTCGTCCGCTTCAAAGTCTTGTTGTGCAAATTTGAGCTCTGCCATTTAAAGGAAAACAAAATCTAAGAATCAACCACGTTTACCAGCATGCACACAGATGGGGGCATATTTGAATATTACTTGGTTTGTCAAGACGTATAATTAAAGAGGCAGGAAAATATTTTTTTAATTGGCAGCTGTTCATTATGTTCCATTTACGAAAAAAATATCCGTAGCCTTAATGATCCATATGTAACTGTACCCAAGTAAAAAGTGATTAATAAAAAAATTTTTGCATAGTTTTATTTTTATCAGCAGCATTCTGTTACAGTTCTCTTCATGGAACCAGCGATCTGGCATTTTAACTATGTCACAGTTTGTGTACAGAACTCTTGGCATGGTTCCGATAGGACAACAGCTCATTCTTAGCATTCTGTACACAAACCACACATCTATGGGACACACATTAGGAAAGCACCTGCATCCTTTACTGCCAGCTGTGCATAAATGATGCAGATACCCATGTCCCCAACAGCCCTGCAAAAACCAACAACCTGATGACACTTCAGTTATAATAGATAACACCATGGCTGCTGAGGTCTGACTGGCCCACCAGATAAAAATTAAATAAAAATCAAAGATAGCTGGAATAATCCAGGACCCATTTTATAACATGGAATATACTACAGCCATGTACTCAGACTCCACTGATCACAGGACAGAATTTCCTCTACCTGTTTTATAATAATGCCCAGTGTCACGTTTCCAATAGGAATTAGTTAACGTTCCCAAACCCTGGGCCACAGTGTTTTGCACCTTGCCACACCGTTCAGTAACACCCATTTGAGGTGGCCCAGCTACAGCATTAGTGTAGAGCACTAGCATAGTTATGTAAGCCCAGTTTGCCAGAACCCATCCTTCTCTCCCCTCAGGGGGCAACCAACTGCTCAAACATCACCCACATCACTGTATGAGCAAATTACCATCATTATAGACCATTCTATCAAAGGGCTGTTGTAATGGGACAGTTGAGGTAGCTTTTAAATGTTATAAAACAGGCTGGGAAAATCTAGCGATCCGATTGGCTGAGAGCAGCCATTTCAGCACAACTGGACAGATATATCCTTTTTTTTTGTTGAATTTATTTATTTTTATCTTAGGATTGTTTATTAATGCAGGAATACCCTCCAAGGTGTCTGATCATTCAAAAATATACCAACTTCTTGGGTTGTTGAAGGCATTAACGCATGTAACATGATCCATGTATTTTAGCACAAACACCTTGTTGGGATTTACTGCTTACTCAAGTTTAGGAATATACATGGAGTCTGCTCCAGAGGTCTCTCACTGAATAAGAGTCTCATCTTATGCAGGCAGAGTGAGAGGACCACAACAGGATGCAAAGTAGTTCTGTCACTCAGCCCAAATGGCAAGGGATGACACAAACTAACCCGATAAATAGATTATAAGTCTAAGTTCTGTTTTTTTTTTTTTAAACTCATCTTCTGTGCCTTTTAAGCAGAACATTCCACTTCAAGCTGCTATGACAAGACGACAGCTGTATGCAGGACAAGACATTCTGCCATTCTAAACTCTGGCTGAAATCATGCGATTTGTACTTGACATGCATTTCCAGAACAGGAGACCGAAAATGTAGTTAGCAAGTTGGAAAAGGCTTGAGATAAATGGTCAAATATCCAAACAGAAGAAACACAGAGCAATGAAAGCAAGAAAGACAAAGACAGGATAACAGTGAACAATATGAAAACACTATCAACATTTCTTGGGCTCAATATTCAAAACTTTGCCAGGGCAAAAACAGCACTGCCCAGCATGCAAATTTAGCCCACAGTCAATAGCATGCAATATTCATAGGAACAGCCCAGGGGTAAACAGTGCTGAATATAGCGGGCAAACAAAGGTGGGTAAACAGGGCTGAGAGGGCAGTGCAAAAATAGCCCAGCAAAGAAGACAGCTTTGAATACAGCAACTGGGCAGTGCAAACTGCAACAGCAGCCCAGTGCACACAGAGGTGGAAGTAAGGCAAGGTGAACTCATTAGCCCAATGAGGGTGCTTGCAAAAGTAGTCACAACAACTGCAAACAACACTGCAAGCCAAATACTGCAGAACCGTGTTATGGTTCTGTCAGGTTTGCCCAGCGCCAACACGCTTGCCCAGGGCAAACATATCAGCCTAGGGCAAAAGTTTGCTACATTCAAAATCAATATGCAAATCAATGAAGACAGTGGGAAGCTTTAAGAGAGGCTGGGATAGGCATAGGGGAAAAGTAAGGATCATGAGTAGGGAAGATGGGAGGAGTGGGGGGGCAAATACATTAGCTAAACCTGTGGACCTTGCAATACGAGCAGACTTGACAGACCAAATAGTGTTGTAAGAACTTGTTTGAGAAAGATTCGAACCCTGGTGCTCGAGTTCTAATTTAGAACTCGAACACTACAGGGTTTGCAAAAGGGTTTGAATCATCCAAAATCTCACTTTTCTGTGTGCTTGGCATCCCTCCTGTACCGTTCCTGATATTTTCACTATATACCTCCAGAGTAGTGTGGTGTGACTAGAAGAGGCAGCTCTAGTGATGTCATGGGGCAGGGTTTCCTCAGTGTAATCAAGTTTTGGGACTGTAATCTTGGTCGATAATGTCTCTCAAAGTAACCTGTTTGAGCGAGGTGCTTTTAGTTTTAATAACCTCGAAGTATATGAGCAGAATCCTTCTAACATGACTCAAGGGTGACAGGTTTGGGCATTCAGACTGAGGGAAACGTTCTGTCGTGGGGGAAGTAGAACATTACTTTCATTTAGGATCGGTGACTAGACTATGCAGTAAACTCATTCACCAAGGGTGCTTTGTTTGAAGCCCTTTCAGGCTGATACCACCCTGACCATCTGCTATGCAGTCAGGTGGTGGTGGTCAGGCGACTCGAGTTGGTCTACGAGGTCGAGAAGGATCAGAGTGTGGTGAAGTCGTCCTGCGCAGCTGTGCTTCATTGCATTCAGTTTTTAGGGAGAAGGAGCCGCAGCCTGTGCTCTTAGTTCAAACTTGTACTAAACCTAACATGCATGCGGCCAGTTCCTGAAAATTTTAAAAAAGTTAATGGGCTGGTGGGGAAAAGGAACAGGAGGGACTTGGGATCGAGAACTGAGGAAAGAAAGTGAAACTAAGGCGGGAAAGGAGCTAAGAACGGGAGAGGACAGACCAGGACTGTTTACTTCAGAGAGAATGTGTGTGAATGCTCAGTCTGCATTGCACACAAGCATACCTCTAGTTGCTTGCTTAATTTCTTCACAAATCACAATTATATGTGACTCGTGGCACTCTTGGGAGGAGGGAGATCTCCTGGCTGGGAGAGGGGTGAAGAAAAGAAGGATTTTTCCTGAGAGGGGAAAAAAGAGGGTTTGTGTGAAAACTTGATGTTTTAATCTAAGCCCACAAAAAAGGAAAAAATAATTTGGTCCCAGTCCCACCCAAAAGTTGTCTGGAACACACGGTCTCTCAGCCAGGACTGTGCTTGGGGGTGGCCTTCACTCAACTTTCTGGCATTATTTAAATACATGACAGAAACCTAAAAAAATATATATTTCCCTGTTGGGAGGAGACAGAAAAAACTCTTTCCTCGGTTTGTGTAACTCCGTCTCTTGTGGTCAGCCTATCACCCTGCTGCTGTGCCCCCCATGACTGCACTGTACCTTACCCAGTGTATATTACCGTGTGAAGCCCAGTGGCCAGTTGTGTGGTGGCATTAAACCTTAAATACACGACAGAAGCCTAAAAATATATTTCCCCATTGGGAGGAGAGTCAGAAAAATCTCTTTCCTCGGTTTGTGTGTGTAACTCCGCCTTTTGTGGTCAGTCCATCACCCTGCTGCTGTGCACCCCTTGACTGCTGTGTGTATGCTTATGCCCAGCAGCCCAATCATTCTGTAAGCCTTGAACATGGGATCCTTTAGTTGCAAACCGCCATATTCTTCAATTTCTTTCAGTCCACTGCATCACAATGTCACACAGCCAAAATAACATTTTAGAGTTGTAGTCAGCGATTACAGATCACATAGCTTTCTTACACAGGAATTGTGTGGGTGTGTTCATTGCAGTATACTGGTACTGTTACGGCTGACACCAACATAGATGAAGCTTCTGGTGCTGGTGTTGGAGCAGGTGTTGGTGGTAGTGGTAATCCTGGTGCCAGCAGAAATAACCAAAATGTGTCACGTGATAAAAATTCAACAAACCGCAAAAGAGTAACATCGAAGTGTGGTAAAGAGGGACCGTTTAAGAAAACCTGTGCAGCTGCTGGGGTCACACGGAGAGGCACCATAAGGTATGCCATTCATGCTGTTAAAATCCCTGTGACTAGCAGTAATAATGCAAGTGACCATGAGTCCCTCTCTGACTCAGACAGTAGCTCTTTGTCTCAGTCTGACACTTGTGTCTTGCGACGTATAATTACTTCCTCAACAAAGAGAAATGAGCAAGTCTGCTGACAAAGAATCAGGTAGTGCACTTGCAAATTCATCCAGCACTGTTGGCAATGAAAAGGACACATCCATTAAATCCACCACTTCTGTGTCAGCCAGCAATGAAAATCCATCTTCTAGCACCAAGGAGCATGTCCTGGGTTCTGTTAGGACAGGTGAAAAGACACAACCAGTCTTTAGCTATCTTCCTAGCACTCAAACAAAATCTGTCACATCTGAGTTGTGGAATTATTTATGTGTCAGTAAAACTGATCCCTGCAGAGTAATTTGTTCCCTGTGTAAACAGAGTGCAAGCCGTGGTAAAGTTGTGTCATGCCTTGGCACTACAGCTCTTAAACGCCATCTGAAAAAGCATTCAGTTTTGCTTGATCGTCCAAAACCCATGTCCTCCATCTTCCAGACCACACGTGAGAAGGGTCAAGAATCAGAAATGGATACTGAATTGTCTGAACTTGATGCGAACAGAACCACTGCCAGCCCTAGGATCACTGTTACCATCAATGCCAGCACCACTAGTACCAGCTGCACATCCAGTGATGGCACTGAATGTATAAGTCCTAGTCCACCATCCCAGCGTCCATCTGCCCATCGAAGCACGGTGTATAATAAACCAGCAGGGACATGTAGTAAACAGCTAACACTGTCTCAGGCATTCGAAAGCAAGAATACCTTTACTAAAAATCATCCAAAGACCCTTCATCTTAATCACAGAACTGGTGAGCTGTTAGTTGGAGCCCTTCTCCCATACTCTTTGGTAGATCATGAAGATTTTAGGGAGTTCTTGAAACTAGCAGAGCCTCGTTACAATGTTCCTCATCGAAGGTACTTTTCCTATGTTGAAATACCAAACATTTATCAGGCTTTAAAAGCGACAGTGATGCTTGCACTTAAAACTGCAGAGGGTGGGGTTATTCATGTCACAACAGATATGTGGACCAGCACTCAAAACATGGATTACATGTCCCTTACTGCTCATTGGGTCACGTCTTCTTGTGGTTCTTCAAAAACAAAGACACCCCACAAGATGGTGCTACTGAATATAAAGAAGTTTGGGCAAAGTCATACAGCTGCAAACATCCTGCAGGAACCAAATTACCTCCTTGACGAATGGGTTTATTCTCACGGTCTAAAATGTGGCTTCATAGTAAGCGACAATGGAGCCAACATCTTGAAAACAGTACAGGATGGAGGATTTATGAATGCTTCTTGCTTTGCACATTGCTTACCTTTAATTGTCACGGGATTCCTCAGCAATGAGACACAAGTGGATGGTATGTTTGCAAAAAAATTGTGACTCACTTTTCACATTCAACCAAGGCTATACGGACATTGTCAGAACTGCAAAAAAAAACAAAAAAAAAAACACAAGCTGCCCCAGCAAAAGCTGATTCAAAATGTTTCCACTCGTTGGAACTCAACGCTTTATATGCTGCAGCGCCTCTTGGAGCAAAAGCAAGCTGTACATGAGTATTGCTCCAGTTACAGTATTGGAGATGGCATTATGCTGTCTGTGCTGCAGTGGAAATTAATGAAGACTGCATCCTAGCTCCTTTTGAGACAGCTACAAGGGACATGTCTTCTGAAGGCGCATCTGTGAGTCAGGTTATCCCACTCATAATGCTGAATTCACATCATCTTAGTGTTCTAAATCTACAAATAGAAAAAGACAGATCTGAAGCGCAGACAACATGTCGCCTGTATCATGGGAATCTCGTAAAGAGAATGAGCGAGCGCTTCAAAACCAATGACAAATTAGTTGCAATGTCGAAATCGACACACTACATCCTTGCAACTCTCTTAGATCCCAGGTTCAAGGCTATACATCTTCCAAAAATAGATGATATAGAGCAGTACAAATGTCTGTTGCTAGATGAGCTGCAGCACTCACAGGAGTCAAACACAGACACGCACAGAACCCTCAGGTTGTCATCACCACAACATGCAGGTTCATCTTCACAAAGGGATACAGAACTGGAAAGGTCACCAAATATTAACAGTAGTTGTTCCACAACTGCTACTTCTTCAACCCTTAGTAGCAAGCTAAATCTGTGGCAAAACCTTTCCCAAATTGCTGCCATACCAACTTATGCAGATTCCTCTTCTGAGCGGTCTCTGTCCATCGTGGTAGACAGTTAACTGCAAGAACTGCCTATTCCTGTTGATGCATTTCCTTTTGAATACTGGAGATCCAAAAAGCCAATTTGGACAGTGTCCCTTTTATGCTAAATTTTGTCAAGTCAATCATTTCTGTATCATATTATTTATAGTTAAAGTGCAAACATATATTTTTGGATTTACCTTCTGTGACTTTGTGGTGCATCAGTATGGGCTGGAACTGGGGCCGGTCTATTTTTCAATTTTAAAGAGGACAAAACAATGAGTTCTAATTGGTAGCTGTTTATTATTTTTTCAATTACAGAAATGTTAGCCATAAACCAAAATGATCCATATGTAACTTATTTTACTGAATAAAAAAAATATGGGAAAAACTGTATTTTGTATTATGTTTCTGTGGGCAGCATCCTATTACAAGTCTCTTCCGGGAAACAGAGTCATCTGGAGTTTTACCTGTGTCATGGTTGAGCACATATTCTGTAAGCATAGGTCTCATACCACAATAGCTCGTGTTTAACATTCTGTTGTACACTGACCATGGCATAATAGCAACAACTCTCAAATTACTGGTTCCATGAAGAGGACTGTACAGAATGTTGTTCGTAAGAAGAAAGCAATTGAAAAGACAGTTTTTCACATAAGTGTTGTTTATTAAGGAACAGTTAAGTATGGCTCATTTGGAGGCAAGTGTTTCATTTTTCTTGAGTAAGCATGTGGTAGTTTTAGCATTTAAGAGGGGAGGAGGGTAGAATGGGTGCTGGAGGGTGGGAAAGGGCTGGAGGTTGGTTTAACATGGATGCAAGAGGGAGAAAGATGGCATGGATGCTAGTGCATGGTTGAGGATTGGTTTTAACATGGATGCAGGAGGGAGAAACATGGCATAGTTAGTACATGGGTGATGGTTGGGGAAGTGGGTTTTAACATGGGTGAGGAACGGAGAAGGGTGACATGAATGGTCATTCATGACTAAGTGTGGGGGTAGTTTAAACATTTGGGTGAGGGAGGAGGGTGGAATACGTGCTTGAGGGGGGTCAGGGTTGTGGGTTGGTTTTAACATGGGTGTAAGTGTGGTATGGGTTTTACTGCATAGATGAGGGTGGTGGAAGAAAAGTGGAATGGGTACTGGGGAGAAAGGTTGGTGTTTTAGTCCTTTCATTTACAGATTCATGATTGGCTGGGGATGGTGAGGAAAAAGATGATGACAGACCGATGGTATGGGAGGGCTGTACCGATTGCCCACTGTGGAACCTACTATAGATATAATAATTTTATATATATATATATATATATATATATATATATATATATATATATATATTCTTATTAAATACATTGCAAACTGCTGCCACCTAGCACAAGTGTCCTGTCCCCTTTAAAAAAAGAATAAAGGAAACAAAAATAAAAGAAAATCTGCATCAGTAGTTTTCACAGAATGTGACCTACCATAAAGTGTTACTGCTTTACAAGTAGTGATAATTTGATACATAATGGGGTTGGCAGACACTGTCCCTTAAACATCACATGCCAACCGCTGCAGCTACATTAAATGTTCCATAAGTTAGTAAGTGGTAAGGACACCACTTTTTTTATTGATGTGACTGAAATACAGATTTTATTGACTTATCAGCTGGAAAAATGCATCACCTTAGAAAGTTGTATGTATTACTTCAATTTGCCAACAAGAATGTATGCATTATCTTAGAAAATTGTATGCATTTTTTGCCAGGAACAATGACTGGCATATTTTTTTTATTCAAATGTCTTGACTGGCTACGTTATGACACATATGTTTTGCAACAGTTCCATGTGCTGCGGCTGCAGTACCTTGGCTTGACTTTGTTATAAAAGCTTTCTTTTAAACAAAATAACTTTTGATTTACTCATTTAAAACACAAAGCAGCAAATCGCTGAGATTAGGTAATAGTTATTTTTTCTAATAATTCATGACAATGAGTATATATAACTGAGTACATAAATGGCTAATGTGCCTCTTTCTTTCACTAAGGAACTATGATGCAGCTGCAGCAGGAAAACTTAACATATGGGTGGGTGGGCCTGTTACATATTAAGTTGCTGGCTTTAGCAAACAGAAGAAACCATAGATAAACCTAGTTGTATTCCTATCAATGTCACATGATAATTTCTCTCCCCCTTATATTAAACAGTTTTTCCTTTACATGTATTGCATTACTGTCTTCATTACTGGCAGCACAATTAAAAAATAGGGTTCGAGTTCTAAAAAGTTCTAAAAAAGATTATAACCCAAGAACTTTTTCAAAAGTTCTAGACTAGAACTAGAACCCAGAACTTCAGAGGGTTCTGACAACCGTAAGACCAAATGGCCTTCTTCTGCTGGCTTCTTCATATGTTCATATAAATGAACCTATTTAGGCAGTCAGAGGGCAAATGGCCACATTAGCATATCATTATGGACTGATTTGCATGCGTTACCATGTGTGGATTGCCCAGGCTATTTCAGGGTCCACACAGCTCCACCTGTAGGTCAGACTGGAGCAACAGGTTGGTGGCTGCAGGCTGGGTTTGCAAACGGCACCACCTGTATGTCAGACTGGAACTACAGGACAGCAGCTGCAGGCTGGGTCCGTACACAGCAGCACAGACTATTGTTCCCCAGGGCACTAGCACCACAGGCATGAGTGGTTGTGCTGCATGCCACTGACGTATTGTTGTGTCTGCTAAGGTGTGTATCAGACACTACAGTACCAGCTACAGTACCACAGAAGCCATATTGTGAGGGACTCAGCAATGCCTATGGTTGGTCAGGCCTCAATGACGACTGCTGCTATCCACAGTGACAGGCCCAGCTGGCAGGTGTGTTCTGACAATGGACACCACTGTCATGCTGTCTTGTGACCCACATACATTGTGACAATGACATAGGAGTCTCACAGTAACATACACATGTACAGGGCCCTTGGGAGGACCACCATCCGTATCACCTCAACCCTCTGTACCAAGTTCAAAGGGAGGAGACTCCATCTCTCCAGGTCCTGCTTCACTTGTCTGTAAAAGGGGGCATAATTATAACACAACGCATCTTCTGGCCTATGTGAAAGACAGATGCCTAGATATTTGTCTGTCCAGGTTCCACCTGAAGGGGTAACTCTCCCTCATCCAGCCAGGAGGATCAAAGTGAAAGACAAGAGCATCAGTTTTGTTAGTGTTAAGCCTATATCCCAAACAGGCTCCATACTCCTCCAGAATATGGAAAACCACTGGGATAGATTGGGTGTGGTTGGAAAGGAAGAGAAGGACATCATCGGCATACAGCGCTATATAATGCTCTGTGTCCTCAATCTGTACTCCCGACACCCCTGGAGCCAGCAGTATTGCCTGTGCCAAGGATTCAATAAAAACAGCAAAAAGGTCTGGTGATAGAGGGCAGCCCTGTCTTGTCCCCCTATGCAGGTGGAAATAGAGTGATGGCCAGAGACCTTTACACATGCTTGAGGGCAGGAATATAGAGCCCGGATGATGACTATGAAAAGGGGAGGAAAGTTCATTTTAGACATGGTGGAGAAAAGGAAGGACCAAGACACTCGATCGAACAATTTCTCAGCATTAAGACTGAGAAGGACGGTCGGGGTCCCATGAGTTTGCATCTCGTGTACCAAATGCAGGGCCCCTCGACGTCTGTGGAGGGCTTTCACCAATGCAGGGCTCTTCGGGTGTTGTCTGTAGTGGATCTGGCAGCGCCCAGTCTTCGGGCCAGTATGGATGTAAGGTATTTGTAATCCGTATTGAGGACCGATATTGGTCTACAGGAACTGCACTGGAGAGGGTCTTTATCTGGTTTAGGGAGGGATGAGGGAGATTGTAGCGTATGACCAGCTTTGGGGAGGGGGGCATCCCCTGCACAACCTCATTCAAGGCATTTAACAGTAGATAACTTATAGGCCAAGCCATACATTTATAAAACTCTACCCCATATCCGTCTGGCCAGGGGATTTCTGTGTTTTGGATCTAGCTATAGCTGCAGTCAGCTCCATTTGGGGGATAGGAGCCAATAGGGATGTCTGTAGATCACCAGTAAGTCAGGAGAGGTCAAGCGTGGCCAGAAAATTGTTGATATACTTGGGGTCTGCCTGTTGTTCTCGGGTGTATAGTTCCTTATAGTACTGAGTAAAGGTTTGGGAATTGTCTTTAAGTTTGGTTAGGTGAGTCCCTGTATTTGGGTCCCTTATAACCGCAATCGTAGACTGTTTGCGTAACTTGTAAGCCAGCAGGCGAGCAGCCCTCGGACCTATCTCACTGTACCTTTGCCTTAGGTATGCTACGGCCATTTCCACCTGCTGAGTGCACAAGGCACTCTAGGTCCTTTTTGGTTTGTTTAATCTGAGCCAGTACCGAGCCCCCTCGTTGATGTGCATACTGCAGAAATTATAGTGTCTGTTCAAGCTGTGATTGCCTCTCTTGCTGAGCTTTGGCCAGCGCGGCTGTGTTTTATAAGATGACTCCTAAGAACTGTTTTCAGGGTGTCCTACCCAGGGTTTTATTTTACTCTAAAAATTGATTAGCGTTTTACTCATAAAAGTGCTAAAACATTGTGAAAATGCATAGCACTTCCCTCACTGTGTTTAACAAACATAACACTTCTAGAAAACCTATATAAATACTTTCTGTACAGTTAGTATTATCCCAAGGAAAAAAAACTGCTAATCAATTATTTAAAACCCTGCCTACCTAATGGTTGCAGGGATGTCTGGGTCTGAGTGATCACCTATGAGCTCCTCTATTTTCTCCCTGAGGAATTCTCGAAAGGGTTCACTTTTAAGATGGGCCAGGTTTAATCTCCATCTAGCGCTACGTCTCTCTGGGCCCAGGAGCCAGGAGGTCACTACAGGGGCATGGTCCACATGTACTATGGCACCCAATTTGGCATCAACCAACTTTCCCAAGTTTTCTTTGTGTGTAGCACTGATCTGTGTGGGTAAAGATGCCATGAACTGCTGAATAATATGAATACCCCCTAACCCTAGGATAGAGAGATCGCCTCACATCCAACCAGCCCATCTCCCGAATAAAATGCTTAAAGAATTTGTGTTGGGCTGGTTGCTTGCCTCTAGAGGCCTTAGTGGTGTCTAAAGAGGGGTTAGGAGCAATATTAAAATCCCCGGCTAATAACATTGTTCTTTTAGACATGGCAACCACCTTATCAAGTAAAAATGTAATTGGTGGTGTATTTGAACCTGGGGGAAGATAAATATTAGCCATTGTCACCTCCTGTTCTTGCAGCTTACCCTGCACAGTTATTAACCGACCCTCCGGGTCTTCCCAATCCTTTGTCAATCGGAACGGGGTATGGCCTGACTTCAGTACGGTGGCCTCTCACTTCCTTCCCCCACTCCCCATTGCTGCCGAGAAGATCTGCGTGAAACCCCTCCCCTTCAGTTTTTTATGCTCAACTTGTGTCATATGGGTCTCCTGCATGTATACCACCTCTGCCTTAGTTTTTTTTAAGTAGTGCAATAATTGTGTACCTCTTAATGGGACTCCCCAAGCCATTCACGTTCAACGAACATAATGTTAAATGCTGCTTAGCCATCCTCATAACTCGTCAGAGTGGGTATTACAAGCCCCCAGATAAATGCACATTTCAATACAACCTCTGTCTTACTTAATAGAAACCTGTGACTGTCTACTGATACCCGAACGTGCAACCCCTTGGGGTTGAGGGCAAGGGGAATCCTAAATAGATAATCATTTGCAACCATTGCCATTTGGCATCTAGCATATAAGTTGACAACAGGAAACTGATTTATAACCTGATAACAAACTAGGAAACTAGGAAGGGGGGAGTCTCCTCCCTGATCCGGTGGATCCAGGAAAACTTTTTGGCCAACTGGGCCAACATTACAAGCCTGATCAACCACCGGATTGTGAATCTTCCATCAGTATGACCAAACATCCTGGCCTTGTTGCCTGCGCGATACATGTAACTGTGTGCCCCTGCTGGATTAAGGGGCCCTTTGAGCACTCTAAGGTGCAAGTAGGGAAAGGTGTAGAGGGGGTTGGGACATCACTGGCTTCCCTGTTCCTTCCCATTGGTCCAACTCTGTATTCACAGGGCAATTTGGTTGGATACATGGCTGAGAACCATCCTTCTAATTCAGCTATGTCCAGTCTTTTTCCCCCTTTGTGAGGGAGGAGGGGAGGTGGTTGTTTTATTTCCTTCAAGTCTCTTCAGACCTTGGGCTATCTACCCTGCATATCTCCATGTCCTCTACCTACTTGTGCCAGGATTGCATTGGGTAGCCATTTTACTATTCATGACCCGCCCACATTTAGGTTCCCTTCAGAGAAATTAGTTGTTAGTATGCACATGTCCCAGTCTAGTTCAGCAAGGTGAAAGAGGCCCCTGCCTTTATAACTCAGACACTGAGGAGCTGTTAGATCTTACTTCGAGAAACAGCTCTTGCGGCAGGTTACACCATTAGGACTGAAGCCGGCAGGTGCAAGGACCCCACAGAAATTTTCTAGCTAGCAGCATCCAGCGAGGACCGCTGGCGTCAGCCCACCCTCTCGACATCGGGCATCCTATACAAAGAGGCGGTCCCCAAGTCCCCAGTTCTTCCCGCCGTCGACTCGTCAGCATTGGCCTCACGGTCCCACTCTAGCGAACGATGCCTAGAACTTTCAGCGTTTTATCTCTAAATGTCAGCATCTCCAACTCTTTCCTCAGAAGGACGTACCTCCAAGTGTGCCTGAGGCAAACAGATCCCCTTCAAGGTTCTACATTCATCCTGTCTGCGGTGCTTAGGCCCGGAACACAACACCAAGGCCTGCTCTTTTTTCCAGTGGCTTAATAGTCGCACCCAGATCCGCCGCCAGAAGGCACTTCAGGGGTTCCTCTTGGAAGAAAAGTTGAAAAGCATGAACAAAGACCCTGCCTCCAGAGGTGAGTCTACCTCTAAGTCCCATAAGCACCGGGACAAGCATCGGGAGAAGACCAGGTCCAGATCCCCTAACCGGGCCTCGGACTCGCGCATCAGCTCAGGCTCCACGCGCTCAAACCGCTCTCCCTTCAGGGCTCGCTCTCTGCCCCCTTCCATTAAGGTTAAGACTTCAGGCACCACTTCGGCTTCTCTGCATCCCATCAAGACTTCCAGGCCTTCGGCTTCTTCAGCACCCTCCTGGGCTTCCTTGAAGTCTCTGTCACCGGTCCAAGTCCTCTTCCAAAATACCTCAAGCTTCCTCAGATAGATGCCGGGACACTGACGCCAGATCGGCCTCCCAGCCTCCTTGGGGTCTGGATCCCCCTCCCAGGAAGACTAAGGACCTGATGTCCCTAAAACGGACGATGGACCCGAAGCGGGCTACCGACCCTTCATCGGATAAGTGCCCGTCAGACCAGATGTTGGTTAAGCATTCGACATCAGTGAGACGTTCACCGCAGCCGAAGACTGCCTCCCCGTCACCGGTGGACACCGGTCACAGACTCTACAGAGGAGGATCTGATGTTGCCTGATGACCAGGCAGGTGACAATGAGGACGCCAGGCTTCCACAGGAGCCTTCGCCAAACCTGGCGACGCCCTTGGACCAGACGCCCAATACTAGCGACAGACCTCCCGACGCCAGGACTGTCGTCCGGTATGAATATTCAGGAGGTCAAAGATCTCTTCACTTTTTGGTAACCCCTTTCCCATTAATGGGCTGGCTTGGATGAAGAGGGTCCAGACTGGAAGCCACCTGAATCCCGACCTCCTTGTCTGTGGGCCGCTGGAGGCTCAGACTTGGGCTGAGGGCGCTAAGCCTGTGCCTGCTGATGCTGCCCATCTTGGAAGAAGGGCTGCTGGGTCGCAAGGGCAGGGTGCTGAAATGGATTATTCTTCTGCTGTTTCTTGGTGCCAGGGGCGTCTTTTTTAGGAAGAGGTAGCTGAGTCCAAGGTGGCACTGGACTGCTCGATTTGCTAATGGTGACCATCCACACCTGGGCCAAAGAGATCGGTGCCCAGTAAAGGAATATCAGTGAGTTTGTGCTGGGTATCTGCCATGAAGGTGGGAAGCCTCAGCCAAGCCCTGCGGCACATGGCAACTGCGGCTGCCACCGAACAGGAGCAAGAGTCCCTGAGGTTCAAGGCCATCTGAAGTTGCTGCTTGGCAATGGCTCGGCCCTGGTCTCAGACCTGCTTGACCATAGTCTGAAGGTCTGCGGGGAGGTGCAGAAGAACTTCATCCAAAGAGCCCCCGAGAGCATGAGAGAACTACGCCATGACGATGGCCGAGCTGGCCTGACAGAGGCCTCAAGAGGAGGCTGCCTAAACCTTCCCGGCAGAGTAGTCCAATTTTTTTGGACTCCTTGTCTGGAGGTCTATCAGTGTCAGCAGAGCTGCCTGTGCATCTGAACACAGAAGAAGTCACTAACCCCTCAGCTGAGGGATGTTCCATGAACCCCGAGAGGGACCCAATGGGCACCATATACTTGCGGGCCATCCGTGCAGACAGCGCTGGGCAGGAGGCAAGATGCCCAGAGCTCCAAGGCCGGGCCAACAATGACCTCAGCCACTGGGAAGACTTCCATAGTGGTATCCCCTCTTTTGAATATCTGCAAGAGAGTACTCCGCCCATTTCTGGACAGGTTCCAGGGGCATCCCCGTGGATTCGGAGACAAGGTGGAGAATTCCCAGAAATTACAAAGGGCCCTCCTCCATCAACAAACTACCCACCGACTCAACATCCAATGGATGAGAGTGAAGGTCGGTGTCATCAGAATCCGAGGAATCCGGATAAATCAGTCGGCCAACAAGGTCCCCTTGCACATGCCTGGGATGGTCAGGCGTGAGGGTAACCGAGATTTTACAAGGGAGACCCAGGACTGTCAGAGAATCCTTCATAGGAGTCCCTCCCAAGGGCTGTTTAGGTGGTGGCTCCACCACTACTGGTGGAGAGACCGGTTTTAGCCAAACCAGGGCAGATCTTACCGGCTCTGCAGGCGGAGGAACCAATTTTACCGGTTCCAATGGAGTCGGCTTCAGAGTAGGAGGTGAAAGCCACGTAATGGCCGGGTTGGAAACTGAAGAAGGCTTCTGCCCGGACAAAATGAGCTGTTGCCACACCAGATCTTCATAGTGTTGAGGGAGTTTTTTTTTTTTGGATCCTCCGTCACTCATCTGCCTAGTCACGGCACCTGGAGCTTCCACCACCTGCCTATTTGCCGCCCCTCCCGGTCACCCCCGGCTTACCCCCCGGAGGGTGGGGCCATGGCACTGGTTCCCCTAATACCAGTGCCTTGGAACCAGTAACTAGTTGGGAGTGCGGCGGCAGGGGTGAATTGAAGCCCGGGGAGGCTTCACCTAGACGGAGGATCTCCCCTCCCTCTTTTTCCTTGAGTTTTCCTCCCGGAGGCGGGGACGTGCAATGACGCCAGCATCCGCTCCGCCTCCCAGAGCTGGCCGTGTGTGAGAGCTCCGGCCTCCGCCAGGTCCTCAGCGCTCTGGATGCTGCCGCACCCTCCCGGAGAAGGAGAGCAGTCCATAGGGCGCTCCATCCCTCTCCCCTGGCGGCCCTCTTCGACCGGGTCCGTTTCCGAACCGGGTCGCCGGCGTCGCAAGCGGAAATCCCACCGCTGCGCCAACGGGCCGGCAGTTGAGGGAGTTTCTGCCGAAGCCTCTCCTCATCAGAAGAAGACGAAGATAAGTAGTGGTGGCATCGTCTCTTTTTAGTGCGCTTATATGCCTTCCTCTGCCCATCGGTCGAGGGGGTCAGAGATCTCTACCTTGATCGGACTGGCCGAGTGGGTCATTATGGGGACACGGGGAACTGGTGATTTACCAGAATCAGGGACCGGTTCCTCGATGGGAATGCCAGCAGGCTGGGTCTCCTCATCAGGAGGAAACGAAACCAGAGTCTTATTAAAAGAGTTGTCGACCTTATCAGCCGACAATCGATTGACAGAGTCAAGAGTGACCTCAACCATGTCGTTGATTGATACTTCGGCCGGCTGACCAGACGGCGGGGCCGATAAGTCGGCAGCCAAGTCGCAATCTCGACAGAGGTTGAGACTGGAGATTCCTGTGACTGAGCTCTCTCTCGATCCCAAGAAAGTTTTCATCAAGACAAAGAATCACTCAGTTCCTTGTCCTTTTTACAGGACCGGGAGATATGTGAGCCCAAAGGTCCCTCGCCCTTAGAGCGGAGAGAAAGTCACATCTCCCAAAAGGAGCCTGAGAAAGTGGAGCTCAGGTTCAGTGGAACGAAAATTGACTGAGAGGAGAGCTCCATGGTCTGTGCCACTGCCTCCTCAAAGGCCTACATCTGTACTAACTGCTCGGCGGACCCCACTGCTGCAGAGACCACCAACCGGGCCTCCTCAGATTTCACTGGAGGATTCAGTTTCTCAGGCCTGCCCAACTTGAGCCTTGCAAGATGATCGTCGAGGACCTTCGGGTGAAAAACAAGACATATCTTGCATGCCTGGGTGTCATGGCAATATCCAAGCAATAGACACACGCAGTATGTGGGTCTGGGCGTAACATTTTCTGGCGCATGGGCACCGACGAAAACCAGGGGAAGATTTATCTTACATAATCAAATGGCAAAAGTCACAACCGCTAGCTTGAACGAGCTTAATCTTCAGGGGATACGAAGATATTGAAGCTAGGGCCTACAAAACGCAGTAGCAAAGAGGAGGCAACCTGAATCTTCCAGCGGAAAGGAAGATCTGGCGTCATGGGGCGGAGCTGAGGGTTATAACACCCGAGTGGGTGGGTGGGAGAAGCCAGCTTGAAGACCTTCCGGCAAGAATTAAATGGGAAATGTGCATGCCAAGAAGTGTGGATGAACAACATATCCACATCCCTAGAACATGGCTGTTCTGCATTGTACGGAGACACAAACAGGTCTATTCCTGGATGACCCCATTTTTCAGACAGGCTGTCCACCATGGAATCAGAGAGTTTCCATTCATGGCAGAGCACACTGGATAAACAGAGGTGATCCACAAGTGCGTTCAAGGTCTCAGGGAGGAACACAGTTGACAGAAATATGTCATGTTCCACTGCCCAGTGTCATGCTCAAACTGTTTATCTGCAGAGAGCATATGAATGAAATCTGCCCTGTCGACTGAAGTACAGTAGTACATCACCAACATAATCACACAGGAGTGTGGTGTGCATATTTATGGAATACATACAGAGGTGAGAAAGAGGTTAAGTGCCACAGCTGGGACTTGAACCCAAGCCACCTGGAATACTTCTTTCTCACCTCTGTTTATATGTGTTCCATAAATATGCACACCGCACTCCTGTCCAATTGTTACAAGTAAATATCTGTGCTGCCATTGGGTTGCGCATTTGAGATAGAGTGATGTGTTCGGGGCCAGCCCAGGTTCCAGTTGTCTCAGTGGCGCAGCTGGTTAGCGCAATCGTAACAGTATTCTGGGCGGCCTGGGTTCAAGTCCCAACTGTGGCATTTACTTCTTTCTCACCTCTGTTTGGATGTACATCACCAACATATTGTCTGTGCAATCAACAGCTGATTCCCAGGAAGGAGGCTGAAAAGGTCTGTAGACCACATAGAACAACCCTCCTCTCCAGAGTGTTGCTGTGAAGCACTGTATCCAGAGTGCCCCACTGGCCCTGTGCCTGGAAAGGGTCCAGACGAGCCCCTATCCAGTCCCTGAAGCATCTGTGGTTATTACTAACAGTGGAATAGGCAGCAGGAATGGCAATCCTTTCTCCAACTTGGATCTGTCTGTCCAACATAGGAGAGAATGATGAAGAGGAGTGACCTCTATGAGGCGCTCCAACTAGGGAAAAAGAACCCCCGCCCAAGACAGAGTACTGGATGAGAGGAGAGAGACTTAGCACTACAGAGGAGGAACAGGATCTGGGAGTTATCATTAGCAACTCATTTAAGCAACTGAGTCACTGCAACAAGGCCTATAGCAAGGTTGACAGGATGCTGGGATGTGTAGAGAGGGGTATTGATAGCAGAAGCAAAGAGGTAATACTTCCCCTCTACAGATCCCTGGTGAGGCCTCACCTAGAATACTGTGCCCAGTTCTGGAGTCTTCACCTCAGAAAGGTGAAGGATAGATTGGAGACGGTGCAGAGTTGAGTAACAAAAATGATTCAGGGCCAGCAGGGCAGATCCTATGAGGAGTGCCTCAAGGGCACTACATATGTGCTCACTGGAGGCGAGAAGGGAGATATGATAGAGACTTTCAAGATCCTTCATTACCTCTTGGGTGGCCATTTTGTGTCAGGTAAACAATGAACAGTTCGGACTTCATATGGAGCTATTGGAGGTAATGAGTTAAAGGAAGTAAGGTGAACTGTGGGGAACTATTTAGCCCGAGTACCAATTCATAGTCACATGGACAAGAATGGAAATTAACGGGAGATAGGTTCAGGAGGGATGTGAGGAAGTACTACTTTATGGAAAGGGTGGTGGAACCCTGGAACAGTTTGTCGGCTGAGGTGGTGGGTGTGAAAATAATCAGGGGATTCAAACAGGGCTGGGACATAACGAAAGGAATAGTGGTTACCGGGGGAAGGCAGGGAGAGGAGACAGGACAAGGGAGGAGAATAAAGAGAGGCCGGAGAGGGTTAGTGCCCTGGAGGAACAGTAGGTTCCAGGGATTACAGGAAACTTGAGCAGACTGGATGATCTCTGTTCTTTTTCTGTTGTCATTGTCTATGTTTCTACTTTGTCCAAATGCTGACCCCACTGTGCCCTGAGAAATTACCATGGGATTCTCATACAGAGGCAGGCCAGCAGAACTGTCAGGATGATAGCAGCCATCAGATCGATTAGTCGTAAGAAACAACGGGCTCATACATAATTACTGGAGGTCACCAGCTGTGCCTGTGCCACTAGTGCCAAGGCACAGTCTAAGGACAGAAACACCCGACCCAGACCAGTGTCCAAAAGCAACTCCAATGTATTGGAAGTGCCGGCAGGAGGCAAGGACCAGCTTCGGCTCACTGACCAATATACACTTCCTTTGACAGGGTCTTTAATAGTCAATCATCTATGTATGGGAAGATATACAGACCCTCCCTGCGGAGGGCCACTGCAACTGCAGCAAATACTTTGGTAAAGATACGTGGTGCAAAGCATAAGCCAAAGGGCATAATATTGGTCATGAAAGCCCTAAAGAATAAATTGCAGATACTTTCTGTGAGATTTTCTGATCTTGACATGAAGGTAAGCATTCTTCATGTCCAGCACGACCGTCCGGTCCCCCTTTAACAGGAGGATAACAGGAACTGAAGGGACATCATTCAGAACTCAGCCTGCAACCTTCCGCCCGCTATTATTGCTCCACAGTCCCCTGCGGTAAGCCCTTTGATGACGCGATTGATGGGCTAAGCCACGGGGGACTCCTATGTAACAGTACGGTTGTCAGAGAATATTAGATATACAGTGAATGTTTGTGCTTCTAACTCCGGTACCAATCGACCAAGGAAAGTACTTTCCTTTGGTCGATCGGTACCTGAGTTAAGCTCTAAACATCCCTCTAATATATTTCGACAGCTATACTAATGCGTAAAATCCCAGCGACTTAACCCATCATCGCATCGCAAAAACTTGCTGTCAGACTCTAATAATAATAGTAGATGAGCGTCGCCGAATCAACCAGATGAACTGCAAATAGCAGCTCTATAAGTAATTTAAAAACATTACAACTAGTGTGTTTTACCAAATCAGGACCTATAGGTCCTGTGTTTTTGCCTGGGGAATGCTGACAGTTTCCCTTTAATGTTCTTTATGTGGTTCTGTTTTCAGTCACTGGTAAACACTAATTTACAGCTGTTTGAAAAATATTATGCCCTTACTATAACTAGCATGTTCTAAGTATGTGATGCTTTATTGGTCTGCAGTTGGGCCACCCTAGCTCCTGACTGTTTGGCACCCATGGACATGGCCTGTGGGATAAAGGAATTCTGGCAGCATTAGACAGCAGTCCACTAGGGACCCCATCTCACTTTAATGGCTGACATGACTTTCATTACTTGGAATATGCAGGGACTGAATTCCCCAATAAAAAGAGAAAGTTCTAAACCATTTTAAAAAACTGTGGGCTCGAGTGGCCTTCCTGAAGGAAACAAGATTGCTCCATGAGGAAGCAAACTGAAAAGAGAATGGGTAGGAGGGAGAATTCATAGTGTTGCCCTGTCCACTAAGAGAGGGGTGTCAATCCTCTGGCAACAAGGCTTATCCTGGCTGCTCTTAGAATCTCAGACACAGAGGGTAGATGGATTTTGGGGAAATTCTCCACGTCACAAAGGTCTCTTATTCTGCTCAATACTTACGCCTCCAATAAAGTCTCGGCAAGTGTTTTTCATGAGCTTCTCACAAAAACTAGCAGACTGGGGAGCACTGACTATCCCAGTCCTTTGGGGAGGAGATTTTACCTTACCTCTGGACCCGACCTGAACAGGTCCCCCCCCCCCCATGCTGAGCATCATACCTGTTCATAACTTGCCCTTAAAGGGGAAGTGTCATTTACAGGATTTCTTAAATGTCTGAAACCCCATAAAAAGTTAATCTGAATGAGACATTGTGTTTATCTGCGGGTATTTGCAATACAGAGTTATTCATATGTAAATCAGCCTGTAATTAAGGGCTGGGGCAGCCATCTGTTTTAGGCTCCTGACAGGAAATGATGACACCAAGGGTCTTGGTTCTCCTTTGACTGTAGGTTAAATAGGAAGTCGTCTGTTTTATTAAGTGTGTTTTATGATGTTATTACAACACTTTCTACATTTATAATAATTGCTTTGTATGTGCATTGGAACTAGTGAGTTATCACCTTCACATTTTGAACTGTAAATAAAAATAATCCATCTTCTGGATTGCTTTAACCTCTAGGCTATACCATCAGCTGATCATCAAAAACTACACATCTCAAGGATGACTGTTTTGCCAACAGGTACTGGGGCCCCATATCAGGATATTTAACCCTGGCTGTGTTCATGTCAGTACAGATTTATGGGGCTGCCACAGCACCAGCTTCTGTCTTTTTCTGTTCCCTCTCTAACAGCCTTTTCTCTTACAATTTTGGGTGTGAACTTAGGTCATCAAGATGCAAATGTGGCTCTGTACCTACTGGCCTGGCATCATGGGTCCACCCTTGAAATGTGTAGCTTTTGATTATTAGCTGGCAGTATAGCCTTGAGAGCTGTGAACAAGTTTTGTTCATCCAGCAGAATGGGTTTTGAGTCCAACATGCTGTACTTGTATATCGTGTGACCAGAGAAAGTCACTTTAGTTAAGTGTTTTTGTTCAGTTTTTTAGTTGACTGGGAAAGGACGACTAGACAATTCTGCCTATTTTCAGTCATGTCCCCAGGGAGGGGGATACAGATGGATGCCAGCTGACATTGTACCAGATTAAGCTGTTGGTGGTATATTTAGTGAATTGGGGGAAATATGGTCAGGACACCGAAGAAATTCCCCTGCGCTTTTCGAGAAGAGCTGTGGGATCTTTCAGTTCGACTTGTACTACCACCAGAACAGGCAGATGGAACCTTGGTGTGTGTGTGTAAAATTCTGATTACACACAACCACCCATATATTATTCTATATTTTAATAATGCATTTCAGGTTATGCATGTTTTAACAATGTTGTACACAGCTATGTGTTTTTGCAAATAAAAAACAAGTAATTGTGTCGTATTTTTTTCTTTTCAAGTCAAATCTGGATAGAAAGAGCATAATATTTTCAGAATCATAACACATGCTCAGATTGTTTTTACTGTCTTTGTCCAGGAAAGGCACACTAAGCCACAGCTTGTTCCCAGGTGTGTTTTGAGGGCACAGGGAAGCACACTCACCTCTGAGGCCAGAAGATTAGAAGGCTGTGAGTTCTAGCAATACAATAGGCACTTGGATTAAATACCAATACTGACACTGTGGTGCAGCATTGTGGGGGGGGGGCTGCATTACTGAGGTGCCATCTTTCAGGTAAGACATTAAACCAAGGTTCCATCTGCCTGTTCTGGTGGTAGTACAAGTCGAACTGAAAGATCCCACAGCTCTTCTCGAAAAGCGCAGGGGAATTTCTTCGGTGTCCTGACCATATTTCCCCCAATTCACTAAATATACCACCAACAGCTTAATCTGGTACAATGTCAGCTGGCATCCATCT
Organism: Neoceratodus forsteri; assembly: GCA_016271365.2. Taxonomy (NCBI): domain Eukaryota; kingdom Metazoa; phylum Chordata; order Ceratodontiformes; family Ceratodontidae; genus Neoceratodus; species Neoceratodus forsteri. Next base: position 884,035,030 of record CM028130.1, read on the forward strand.
GTATCCCCTTCCCTGGGGACATGACTGAAAATAGGCAGAATTGTCTAGTCGTCCTTTCCCAGTCAACTAAAAAACTGAACAAAAACACTTAACTAAAGTGACTTTCTCTGGTCACACGATATACAAGTACAGCATGTTGGAATCAAAACCCATTCTGTTGGATGAACAAAACGTGTTCACAGCTCTCAAGATTGCACTGCCAACAAATAATCAAAAACTACACATTTCAAGGGTGGCCCCATGATGCTACGCCAGTAGGTATGTATCCACATTTGCATCTTGAAGACCCGACTTCACACTCAAAATTGTAAGAGAAAAGGCTGTTAGAAAAGGAATGGAAAAAGACTGAAGTTGGTGCTGTGACAGCCCCAGCAATCTATACTGACATGAACACAGCCAGGGTTAGATACCCTGATATGGGGCCCCAATACCTGTTGGCAAAACAGAGTCAGCCTTGAGATGTGTAGTTTTTGATTATCAGCTAGCAGTATAGCCTACAGGTTACTGCAATCATGAAGATGGATTATTTTTACTAACAGTTTGAAATGTAAAGCTGATAATGCACTAGTTCTAATGCACATACAAAGCAATTATTATAAATGTATAAAGTGTTGTAATAACACCTTACAGCACACTTGATAAAAAGTACCAGGGATTTATTTAACTCCAAAAATTGATTAGCGTTTTGCTCATAAAAGTGCTAAAACTTTGTGAAAATGCATAGCACTTGCCTCACTGTGTAACAAACATAACACTTCTAGAAAACCTATATAAATACTTTCTGTACAGTTAGCATTGTGCCCCCCAAAAAACTGCTAATCAATTATTTAAAACCCTGAGTACAGTTACGTAAGAACTTACCATAACATTAGATCTTCGAGAGGAGCTCTTGCAGCAGATAACACCATCAGAACTAACGCCGCCAGGCGTTAGGACCTCACGGAAAACGTGTAGCTAGCAGTCTGTAGCGGGGGCCCGCCTCCGATATCGGCTCTGCCCGACTTCAGATATTGTATAAAGGGGGTGGACCCCCGGCGCCATCTCAGTTCTCCCACCGGAAACCCGGCTGATAAGTACTGGAGCACCAGACAGGAACTCCCCAACCTTGTATAAGGGTAACAATACAGATTCCTGGGGGATGGAGGGTGGGAAAGCCACCTGCTGCAAGAGCTCCTCTCGAAGATCTACTGTTGCGGTTAAGTTCTTATGTAACTGTACTACCTGACTTCGAGGGGAAGCTCTTGCAGCAGGTAATACCATTAGGACAGAGTCCCAAGCAGTACCCAAAGATAGGCCCAGGTCTGACAGGGAGGTGGAGAGAGAAAAAACGAAAAAACTGAATAGCCCCAAGAGAGTAGGCCTTGCAATACAGCCAGTCCGAAACCTGCTCTCCTCCTAGAAGCAATCTCTAGGCTGTAATGCCTGACGGTGTGGACCACACTCCAGGTTGCGGCATCACAGATCTCTGTCGACGACACATTCTTTAATGAGGCAAAAGAGGTAGCCACAGCCCTGGTGGAAAGACCCTTGATGGGTCCCGCCAGAGGTTTGTCATGGTGTTGGTAACAGAAAGAGATGCAGTGCACCAGCCAACAGGCTAGTGACTGCTTGGAGACAGCGGCCCCTGTCATCCATTTTGCAAAGGAGACGAACAACTGGTCAGTCTTTCTGGAAACTTTAGTTCTGTGTAGATAATACCTCAAGATTCTGTGGACATCCAGGGTAACAATGCCTCTCCAGAGTTCTCAAACTCAGAATAGTAAACCGGAAGGTTGATGTCCAGGTTCAGTCAGTACTGACACCACCTTCGGTAATAACTTGGGGTTCATGCACAGGGTCACCCTGTCCCTGTGGAAAACAATATAAAGCTCCTTACACATCAGAGCCCGAAGCTTGGAAACCCTTCGAGAGGAAGTAACAGCAACTAAAAGCAGTGCTTTCCAAGAAAGAAAGCATAGCTCGCATGTCACGGCTGGTTCAAAGGGAGTCAGTATGGGCTTTTCTAACACAAAAAGTAAATCCCAAGGAGGGACCAGATCTCTCCTTGGAGGTCTGATATGTAGGATCCCTCTGAGAAAAGTCTTACATTTAGCTGTGCTAGAGTTCTTTCTCCAAACAGTGCGTGGTATGCAGAGATCGCTCACATACGCACCTTAATGGACGAATAGCTTAGCCCCAGGTCCAGAAGGTGGAGAAGATAGTCTAGCACTTTTCTAACCAGATAATCCGGGGGATCTAGGCATGTGCAGTTGTCCAAAGGCAGAAACGCTTCCACTTTATTACATAAGTGCTATAGTGGAAGGCTTCCTCGCTGCCACCAGAACTTCTGCCACCCTGCTTGACACTCCTAATTGCTCTTCTGTTAAGACTGCAGGAGCCAGGCATGCAGGTGAAGAGTACGCAGAGCAGGATGGACGCGCATCCCCTGCTCTTGTGAGAGCAAGTGGGTGGACAGAGGCAACTGTACTGGGGGTTCCAGTGACAGTTGTGGGAGCAGCGGATACCAAATCTGAGGAGGCCACAGTGGAGCTACCAGAATCATCCTGGCTCCCTCTAGCTGCAGTTTGAGCAGTACCCTCTGCCTGAGCGGGAAGGGAGGGAAAGCGGACAGGAACCTCTCTGTCCAAGAGAGGGACAATGCGTCTCGCCAAAAACACCAGGCCTTGGACAGAGCGAGCAAAAATTTTGCAGTTTGGCATTGCATGGGGACGCAAAGAGGTTCAGCTCTGGACGGCTCCAGTCACCAAAAAGGTCTGCGACTTCCTGAAGCAATTCCCACATGTGATTCGGAGAGGGAGAGTGGCTGAGACCATTGGCGAGAACATTCTGGACGCCTGGCAGGTGTACTGTTGTGAGGTCTAAAAGATGGTCTACTGCCCAGTCCCACACTCTCATGGCCTCCCTGCAAAGGGGATAAGAGTGAGTGCCCCCTTGCTTGTTGATGTAGAAGACAATGGGCATGTTGTCTGCCTGTACCAGGAGAGGACCCAGAGAGAGTTGGACTCTGAATGCCTGAAGAGCATTAAGGACTGCTCTCATTTCCTGAACATTTAGAGAGCTCTCTGTAGGAGACCAAGACCTTCGAGTCCTGTGATCCCCTAGGTCAGCCCCCAACCTGTCAGTGAGGCGTCCACTGTTAAAACTTAAGAAGGTGGAAGTCTATGAAGGGAGACCCCTCCCTCTAGGCTTGAGAGGCAGAGCCACCAGTCGAGGGAGCAACGGACTGCCATGGAAACCCGGACCAGCTGATCCAGGTCGTCCATCGCCTGGTCCAATTGGACCCTGAGGTGCCACTGAAAGGACCCTCATGTACAATCTGTCGAGGGGGACATCCAAGAAGCTGAAGAATGACCCGTGCAGGGATAGAGGAGATGCTTGAACTCCGCTTGCCAGAGCCCGCAGGTGATCTGTCCTGTCCAAGGGCAGAAAAGCTCTTCCCTGTATGGTGTCCAGGATCGCCCCTATGTATTGCAACTGCTGGGATGGCCAGGGTTGTGATTTCGGCCACTTGACTGTTATCCCTAGGGAGCAGAAGAGCTGTTCTGTCTCCTTCAGGGCAACTCAAAGTTGCTCCTCTGAAGGAACGGAAATGAGCCAGTCATCCAAGTCGGCGTAAACAAAGAGGCCTCTCCTTCAGAGGGCTGCTATCACCACTGTCAGACATTTGGTGATCCCCTTGGGGGCAGATGATAGGCCGAAAGGGCAGGACCCGAAACTGGTAGTGCTGGTCCTGAAACCTGAACCTGAGAAACCTTCTGTGAGATCTCAGAACTTTGATATGCATGTAGGTGTCCTGCATATCTAGGGAACACAACCAGTCCCATAGATGGCGCAAGGGAAACAGACTTGCCAGGAGTTACCATCTGAAACCTCTGGTATTTGACAGAGAGGTTGAGCTGGCTTAAATCCAGAATCGGGCGAAGGTCTCCCATTTTCCTTGGGACCAGAAAAAAAAAAACTGGAGTAATAACCCTTGCCCCTCTGGGCGGCATAGTTCTCCAAAAACTGTAGGATTTCTTCCACCAGAAGCTGGGCATGGTTCGGTTGACAATGGACGGGGGGTGGGGGATTGTCTGGAGGAACAGAGAGAAACTCTATCGAGTACCCTTTTCGAATGGTGTCCAACACCCACTAGTCTGAGGTGATGTTGGACCAATCGACAGGGTAAAGGGCAAATCTCCCTCCGACTTTCTTGATCTGCGGCTCCCGAGAGAGAGGAGGGAGAGGCAGTGAGTCAGGCAGAGGGGGTAGCAGAGGGATTTTTACCTCCCTATCCTTTACGAAAGGGATGGCAATGGGGTCCTTGAGGCTCGGACTTGTACATACGGTGAATGTCGCCACGGGCTTCCCTGACTCCTGGGGTTGTTTGACCAGGGTTTCTAAATCCTGGCCAAATAGCACTGGACCTTGGAAGGGGGAGTCCAGAACTGAGTCCTGGAGATCGGGATGAATGCCGGTAAGTCTCAGCCAGGAATACCTTCTCAGACACCCCCCATAGCTGTAGCTCATGAGGCCATATCCACAGCATCATACAAGCAGCGCAGGACATGCTTATCCACATCCTGACCGGACTGGGCGCAGGCTAGCACTTCTGCTTTTGCACCTGAGTCTGGCAAGTCCTTGGCCAAATCTAAGGTCTTTTGCCATAGTGACTGCTGGTACGTCACCATGTACGCCATAAAGTTTGGGGACCTGATGGAACCTGTGACCGAAGAGTAGACCCTATGACCCCAGCTATCCAATTTCTTGGGATCCGGAGACTGGGAGCTCAAATGTTTAGGCTGGGTGCCACGGCCATGAGCTGCCGCAAGGACCAGTGAATTAGCCCTGGGCTGCTCCCCCAAAAAGGGCTCTGCTTTGGAGGGGGGGGTTTTATAAAGCCTGTCGGCTTTTTTTTGGAATGGCTGATACTGAGGAAGGCGTATGCCATGTGAGTAGAGTCGCATCCTGGAAGGGTCGACTAATGGTGGAATTACCAGTGATTTGGCTACTTAGACCCTAAGAATTTTGCCAGGCGCCTCCGCTCTGGGTCTAATTCTTCAGTATCCCACTCATAGCTAGATTGGATGTGCCTCATAATATCTAAAATTGAGGATGAGGGATCATCCGGAGGGGACCTTGGAAAATTCCTGTGTCCTGGAGAATGTGGGATAAACTCCTCTTCTTTGGAAGAGTCCGAAGAAAACGGGCTGGCATCTGGGAAGGACGGACATCCGCTAGAAGAATGAACTGGAGATAAGGGTCTCTTTCTTTTGCCCTTAGGATCTGGGTGGGAACCTTCATCCCCGACTGGCATAGGTGGAGTGGGGGGAAGCCCCATGGATGGTGAAGTTGGGGTGGGCACTGGGGGTCTGTAGAGAAGGTTCTCCTTAACAGTGTTCCACCATGATGTGAACAGACACCCTATGTCTGCCACAGGGACGACTGCTGGGCCGGGCGTCTGGGGGTCCTTGGGATCCGGCGCCGGGTCCTGGGAGCCCTTGTCTGTGTCCAGATGTGCCTTTGTCGGGTGAGCTGGCATCCAGGATGGGCGGAGGCCCATCAGACGAATGACCAACCACCTGAAGGAGGGGCGGGTGTTTGATCCTCCATCGGCAACTGCTCCTTATCAGGTGTCGGGGTGCAGTACATCAATGAAGGCGATTGGCTAGGCAGGCGCTTGTCCGCTGGAGGACGTACCTTTGCTAGTGGAGGCAGTGGAGGGGGTGTCCGCTGACAGACGACCGCCTGTCGACCTTCAGACTCATCAGAGCGCTTATGTTTCTCAAACTGTGTTTTTCCTTCGGTTTCCCCCAAGGAATGGCCTTCCTGGGTCGACCCTGAAGCAGACTTGCGGGGTTGGTGGGCCAGAGAAGGCAACTGCCCAGAACAGGCTGACTCCCAGTGTTTGCCCTGAGAAGAGGAGGGGGCAGGCTTACTCTTGTGGGAGGACTCGGAGGCCTGAGCCGGAACAGAGCCAGACCTTTGGCTGGAGGTCGAAGATGAAGAGGAGGAAGATTTAGAGGGTGGCTTTGGGCGTGACTCTGACCTGGCCCTATCTTTATCCCAGTGGTGGTGCTTCCCACCAGCCGAAGATTTGTCTCTTGGTGGGGAGTCCCTGGCAGGAGAAGATGAGCTGCTTTCATCAAAAACTCATCCAAAACAGTCTGCTAATAACATTCTATTTATTCTTCTGCATTCTGTTGAGCTATGTATATGCTATGTAAGTGCACTGTGTTGTTTTAGGACCCCCATCCCATGGCTAGTATTCCTCTTACACCTCCAGTGGTGTGATATCTCCTGCCTGATATAATGCTCTATTGAAAATGTGCTCATTGTGCTCCAATTTGTTTCCTCCTTTGTGTTTTATAGTGTAATACTAATGTTATCCTTTGTTAACTAATCACCATCTGGATAACTCTAAAGTAACATTTTTAACCCCCATTTTTACCTGAAATGTGAATATGCTCAAACTTATTTGCTGACAAACCACGCGCCCGCTAATGTTCTTACAGACTAAGGACCACTCAGTACTCAGATTTACTCTAGTTCTCTAGTACTCTGCTAATTGGAACCCAACTTACTCCCTTCTAAGAAGCTGGCGGATAAGCATGTAGCCAAGTACATGGCAGTTGTATCAGGTGGAGGGGGAGAGCCTTTATAACAACAAACACAAAATGGGCTGCGATAAAGAGCAGGAGGGAGCTATAACAAAACACAGAAAACAAAGGACACATACAGATATAAGAGAAGGGAAGGGAAGGAGTGAGTTACCGTAAAGAGCCAAGCAGGGTTGAATTGCTGGAACGCACCCATGGGAGAAACCGGGGTGGGGCTGGTGAAGTCTGTACTCTGCCAATTGTACCTGTACTCCCCGTGACAGCAAAAAGTCCTTACCAGTGATAATAAAGCAGTTCTACAGCACAGATAATGCTTCCGTGGACAGTCTAAAAAAAATTATTTTTTGTCAAGTCCATCCATCAGTACTGCAGTCATTGTTCTGACAGTTTGCCTGAGGAAACTGTGGCATCTCAGGGTGCAGCATCCACCAAGATTGCAGAGCCTCCAGCAAAGAAATCTAAATTATTTTCTTTCATGAGAAGTGGAAGTTCAGCAAACAAAGAGATAAGCACCATCAGATAATGTTGCAAACATATGCATGGAGCTCAACAGATACTTGAGTGAAGATCTTATTCATGAAAACCATGCCCCACTAACATTCTGGAAGGAGCAAGCCAACACTTTTCCATTGCTGGCACGTGTAGCAATGAACATCCTTTGCCCGACAGCTTCTTCAGCTCCTGTTGAACGCATTTTCAGTGTTGGAGGCAACATCTTGCCCCCAGACCGGAACTGCCTGCTAGATGAGACATTTAAGTGACTCATATTTGGGAGCTGCAACAAAGCCTATTGCTAATGAAGTCAGTGCCTAAGTTAGTGCAACTGCCAAATCCAAAGAGCATGCCAAAGTGCTTAACTGCTCATTGTTCGCTAAATTATTTGAAATAAGTTATGAAATTAAGTTAATAAAAATAAATGATTAACATCTGCACAATAAAGATGTTCACAGCAGTTATTAAGAGTTTGATGTGTTTCTTTACACTCTTTAGGATCTGTTTTTGTTTAAAAACAAACATACACACACACACACACACACACACGTCTCAAATAATGCATGTAAATAAATGTAAATGAGATTAAGTGTTAATTTAATTAATTGAGGTACCATTAATTTAATTCATTAAAAGGCTAAAACTGATTGTTAATTTAATTTAATTGAGCAAAAGATTAATTTAACGCATTAAAAGCTTGCCTTAATTGGAACAACCCTGTCCACAGACAAACACAATGGCTCATTCAAATTAGCTTTCTATGGACTTTCAGACATTAAAAAATCCTGAAGATGACAGTTCCCCTTTAAGCAAGTGGTGAGTGAATATGCCTTATCTGATGCATGGTGACGTGCTAATCCCAAAGTGAAGGACTACACCTACTTCTCTCAGGTCCACCAATCATTCAGCAGAATTGACTTCTGGTTTTCCTCACCACAGATCAACCAAACTTTAATACACAGCCGCATATAGCCACTGGTGATCCCTAACCATGCCCCTTTATCCCTCAATATCTTGTGCGGTCCTCCACCTCTTGATTAGCCTCCTTGATTAGGACCCCCAAAAAAAAAAAAAAAAGAATTTTGGTTTCTGCCCTGGGCTGTGAAATTTAGAGACTTCCTGGAATTTATTGACAATGGGAAGTCTCACCTCCATCCTGAGAGAGACTTGGAAAGTCTTTTCCGGGGCAGGTTATTCAGTATGTGGCCAACAGAAAGAAACTAAGGGAGGTGCAGGCCAAGTCACTAGAATCTCAACTAGCAGCACCAGAGACCGAACTTAAAGACAACCCTAAAGACCTCAAAAGAGTTCTTTTGGAAGAATTCTCTTCCCCTGCTTGTAACCCTGATTTGGGCTGTATCACTTTAAGGAAGGTCTGACCAGTACTCTGTGAATCAAGGGGAAGGGAGGAAAGGTGTACATGAGGCCTGTGGTCCACAGCCTCACAAAGGCATCTCTCAGCAGTGTCCTGGACTGTGGACGGTGGGTACAAAAAAGCCTCAGTTTTACATTCTCCCAGGAGGCAAATGGGTCCACTAGAGCCAAGTACCACAGGGAAAACAGGTGGTTCACCACTTCCTCATGAAGTGACCACTTATGCGACATCACGTCCATCCGTCTGAGAGTGTGCTCTGGTGGTATGAAGAGCTTAAGAGCCCAGGTGCAGAGGGCCTTCTGACACAGGGGAAGGAAGTGTGTGCCACCCTGCCTGTTCAGGTATAACAGTCATGGTGCTGTCCATGTGGACTTGCATGACCTGACCCATGACTAACACAGCAAATGCCATCAGAAGTAGCCAAACTGTACAGAGCTCCAGCAGGCTGATGTGGTGACAGGAATCCCTGGATGATTAGAACTCCTGGGCTCCGTGGTCGCTCAGATGCACTCCCCACCCCACCAAACACACATCCATCGTGGGCGTGGTAGTCTGCTCTGGGCGGATAAACAGGACTTCTTCCTCCAGATGTTCTGGGATCAGTCACCACTGGATGGTATCCCATATCGACTGAATCACTGTGACCAGCTGGTAGAGCCCTACCCCACACCGTGCTGCCAGAGGAGTTCCTCTTAGTACTGGTGGCAGCTGAGCCTTTCTTCCTCCAAGGATGAGGAGGTAGAAAACATTGATAACGACACCTCCTGGTCAAGTAAGAGCAGCGCCTTGACCTAGAGCTTGATGTTGACTGTTGACCTAAGGGCCGATGCTGAGGAGAAGCCATCAGTGGTGTATTATAGTCCACATGCACCGACTTTGGTGGGACAACTGCTGGTGGAGGCTGCTCCCGAGTGGTGCCAGCCAGGTACACCAACTGGCCTACATTCTCCTGAGTGCAGATCGGGAAAACTGAGGTCTTTGAGATCAGCTCCTCGTTGATCTCCTCCAACAACTGGTCGACAGGGTTTAGAAAACCTTGACCACCTGACTGACCGGTGCTGAGGTTAAGAAACATGATGGGGCACAGTGCAGTTTGCGACCTGGACCTGAACCATAGAAGCCCCAACTGCAGTAAAGCACTCGACTCAAGTCGACTGGTTCGGGAAATCAAGGAAAACAGAGGACCATGATCTCTCCTGGTCCTACTACTGGTGCTGGTGGCACTTGTGTTTTTTACCATGGTGGACTGGGCTCTTTTCAAAGACCTGGAGGGCTGATACATTTCCCAGAATTCACCGGTGAAGGATGCTCATATGCTGGACCCAATCTGTAGCAATGCAAGACTGATGAGGTGCCTGCCACAGCAGTAGCCACAGCCTCGTCAATGGCCGAAAGCTGGGCTGCAGACCTTGCCACTGCAGAGGCCTTCTTGTGATCCTTTAACAAAAGTTTCGGGTCCCGATTGACCAGCCGAGAAAAAGCCAGGCTGCGCAATCCTGCAGAGTGGAAGGGAGCATAGTCTGGCACAGGCTCGAAACATGTGCAGCCCCCAAACAGTAGAGGCAAGACATGTGTGGGTCTGCCTACAACATTTTCTGGTGGCACGTGATACAGAATTTGAAGCCATTTGCTGGCCTGGTGGAACAGAGGGTTGAGGCGCTGGATGCCTTACCTCGCGCTACATCGGGTTCAGAAACTACCTTGGGTCATCAGGGTGCTGGTGTGGGGGGGGGCAGGATTGAGCAGGTAGCTCTCCTCATGAGGGTGGTGAGGGTGGGCTGGCGCCCCCCCCCCGTAGGCAGAGACGGGGCATCAAAAGTATTGGGAGGTGGAAGGGGCTGAGCTGGCACCACGGGGTGCAAAGCGTGTCTCTACACGCTCGCATAGCCATGTGCTGGGGCCTCAGGGGGTCAGGGGAGAAAACTGTAATAATACAGATGTGTCCCTGTCGCCAGTTGGCGGGAGGAGGAATCAGAAAATACTGAAGTAAAAATTTAGAAATTGACAATGGTGCACTTAGTACCCTATAGCATGCAGAGCTGCAAAGGAGGAGACTGAATTCTTCCAGTGGAAGCTGATGTCAAGGGGTGGAGCCAGAAGATATACTTCCCAAGTGGCAGGAGGAGCGTAGCTTAAAGATATTCTGACAAATCAGTACTTCCAGTGGAACTGCCAGTGTGTGGATAGTAAACTATATCCAGCCCACTAGAAACAATTTTATAAAAAGCTAAAACAATGGGAAATCTACAACTGGAGGCTGGCACTACAATCCACTGCTTTCCAGACTTAATGCCATCTATCAATGCCGTTGTGGGTTTGATGTGGTGCGGGCGTGTTTGAGGAACCTGGGACTGTCCCATTTACTGCAGTTACCAGCATGTTTAAAAACTGCCAATGCGGAGAAAATATTTATTTTTGGAGACCCAACTGAAGTCGGCAAGGAATTGGAGGCAAACAGTTTGGATTTTGCTAGGGAAGCAGCGGCTGCTGAATGAGGGGAAGAAGAAGAGACAGAGAACGTAAAAATGGCTTTATTTATAAGTAAATTTCCGCTTAATGCTCACAATGTTTAACTGTTGATCTGGTTAAATCAGTAGGTGTTTGTTTTACAATAATAATAATGATACAGTAACACTTACAGGTGTATATTTTATATTCTTTGCAAAAACCTCTGTTAATGCAACATTCAGAGTTCAGGCTAAAGCGACAAAAGTAGGGAAACGTGGTTTTAGGGTTTAAACCCCAACCGCACCCCAAAGCAAATCAGGGCGGACTCTTCCTAGGTGTCGTCAACCCTAAAACTCACCCTATTAGATGTGTAAGTTTCTTGAGGGCATAGAATGGGGAGAGCTTTAGGGCTGACAACCCCTACGAAGGGTCTGCCCCTAATTTGCTTTAGGGTTGGAAACCCTAAAGCCACATTTTCCTACTTTTGTAGCTCTGCCTAAACCCTAAATGTTGCATTAACAGAGTTTTTTTTTTTTGCACAGAATTTCAGTTACTGTCTGTAACCCTCTACATTTCAGGGTCAGTGGGGGGCATCCAGACCTTATCTCCTTTTCTCCCAGTACCTCATCCCTCCTTTTCTCCAAATTTAGAAGTCAAATACAACAGCATAGCACGTTTCTTCACCAGTCTCCCCTGGAAAACATACCACTGCTCACTTTATTCCTCCCTCGAGTGGCCCACTCTAGAAGAGAAGTTCCATCTTAAAATGCTCTCCTTCCAACACAAGATATACCTCAATAGCCCCGCGTTATCTCCCTATTCCCATTTGCAGCACCTGGGCATTTGACTAGAGGTGCCTCAAGTCTGGTTTTTGACACCCCTTTCTACAGGACTAAGCATGCCCAGAACTCCATTACCTTCAAGGGAGCGAAGCTTTACAACAACCTACGCCCCGAAATCCAGGCTTGAGGGTCCATATACTCTTTCAACTCCTCCCTAAAGGAGCACAACCTCCTATCGTCCACCTGCAGCTGCCCTGAAAGGCCTCATCCATGGCCCTCTCAGTAAATCCCATCGGCTCTCTCCTCCACATCACCCACAATTTTCTTCTCCCCACTAAGTGCACTACAACTTTCTGCCCTATACGATACCTGAAAACATTTCCATTTATCAGTCTGCCTTCTGGTCGACTCTTGTACAATTTTACCCATGCAATATGCTAGTTTTATTTTGCAACTGTTAGTTCCTTGTACTTCTATACACCTGTATGTAACTCCCCTACAAGTGGTGTTCCCAAAAAGTGTTCCTTGAGCTTGCCTAAATGCTTACTGCCAGGCTGATGTCCTGTGTTTTAGCAGTTTAAATGTGACTGCCAGAGAGTGCTGTATAGCTTCTGTGTACTGTCTCTTTAAGAGCTGCCTGGATTGCAGTCATAAGTAATCTGAGAGGGAGCTCTGTTGAAAGATGTAACTATTGCTGAAAATCATTTAGAGTGATAATGATAATGTAGTTTGTCTAGCCTGCCGTCTTTGCAGCAAGGACTGTTTTGTTTATCCCCACCACTTTGGCCCAGGACTTCCGACTTGAACCAATCAGCACCGGTGGGACCTAAAATGGAGCCGGACTACAGGAGCGGTCTAGAGTGAAAATCTGTAGGAATTGTAGTTTTGGGCCTTTGGCACCTTTTTTTGCACCTGAAGGGGGAGCTCCTGTTTTGACTGACAGATAAATCAGTCAACCGAACCTTTTGGATCTTGGGGAAATTCCCATGCTTGCTGCAGTTTGAGTCAGATCTAAGTTGGGAGCTGAAGAAGCAGCAGCTCAATACAGTCTCTGTGGAAAGGCCTGAGTTTTGGCCTGCATGCCTGCCTGCTGCCCCTGAAAGGGAGAAGAGAATCAGTCTTGACTGAATCTGAGTTTGTGAGAACAAAGTAAGCCACAGAGTTGTGACCAGGATCAAATTGAAGAAGACCGAAGATTTTGCTGAATGCGATCGTCCTGTCAAGATTTCCAGCTGTTTTGAATCCCCGGTTTGTGCAGAGACTTTGCGATCATGACGGGAGCGGTTTGCCTGGTACAGTAGAATTTCCTTACATCTAAATGTGCTGTGAGTTGTTAGTGGGTTGTGATTTGGCTCCCCAATGTGTGAACTGTGTTCTGCTTGCTGGAAGCTATAGCCAGCCCAAAAGACGGACTGTATCCGAATTTGTCTCCATTCGGCCTAGGCCTTGCCACACTGGCCCAGCCAGACTACCTGATGCACAGAGAAAGCCATTGACGAGAGACCTGCCTGGGGATCAGCCCCCTGCTCCACGCTTGAACAGGAGCGACGCCTCGGTGAATCGTGTGGGCCCTGCTTCTCCTGGCACTCCAGATCAACCACCTGCAGTCTCAATGCTCGTTCAGCCTGTGTCCAGTCTTGGGGGTATCATGAGTGATCATCAGGGTAGCTGCCTGCAACAACAGCCTAATCTAAAAATGTGTCATTTGATTTTCTTGTTGTTTTCTTTTCACGAACTGAGCTCTCCAGCTCCGGATTACAATTAGTGTGTGTGGTGCATGTTTTCTTGCATCACAGGGCTCCAACCAACTGCAACGTTCCTGGCTAGCCCACCATTCTCCAACTGGGTACCCAGAGTGTGTGACTGTTTATGGACCCTGAAGTGCATGCGTAACTGTCTGATTCATACAGCCTTTAAGCAACTTGAGGGAGGCAGTATAGCGCAGTGGTTTAAGGCTCTGAATTGCAAATCTGGTGACATCCAGCACACCAAACCTGGGTTTGAATCCCACAGCTTCCACTTGCATACTGTGTGACCCTGAGCAAGTTACTTAACTTCCCTGTGCTCCCAGGTCACACCTGTGAAAAAAGCTTTCAGCTTAGTGTGCTACCCCTAGTTAATAAAAAAAAAAAAAAAAAAAAACTGATTACGCCCCTCCCTTGTTTAAGTCCCTTAAATAAATCAGATTTACCTCTTTTTTGCATTTACCCTGACTGTGGTTCCAGTTTATGCAAGAGTACTGAACTGCTGTTATTTGCTGTGTATAAGCTTGTTTTACAGGGGATCCCCAGGGTCGAGCCAGAGGAAAGCCCTGGTGGTTAGTGCAAACAGTGTGGGTGTTTGTGTGGTGTATCAGGGGTATTGTGAAAGTGATTACTGTGTATTGTTCCAGCCACTAGTAAGGCAAGAGGGGGTTACAGTGTCCCGGAGGGCTGTGCCCAGGTTAGCTGACCACTACCAACCCTGACCTCTGGGTGGAGGCACCCATTTCAGAACTCAGGCCTCTTAAAATGCTACTAGCTAAGCAGGCAAGGGTAGTAGCCCTTGGGATAGCGCCACCTAGTGGTTACATGTATATTTAATGTATTTACTTCATTGTATGTTGAAGGTAGCTCATTGTATGTCCTATGTATTCCACTGGCCTATGCATTTGTTCATCTGTTGTATTTCTTAGACTGGACGTTTGTGAAAATGGGCATTTTTGCTCACACACCTTCCAGTATACAAATAAAACTGAATGAACCTCAGACGGCTGCAGCTAGTGCAGAACGCTGCAGCCAGGCTGTTGATGGGCCTTTCAAGGTCTGATCATATAACCCCCGTTTTGTGCAAACTGCACTGGCTGCCAGTTAGGTGGAGGACTGCCTTCAAGGTGGGCTTACTCACCTATAAGACCCTATACGGATTGGGTCGAGGCTACCTGTCTGACCTCCTGACACTTGCTTGCCCAGTGCACTCCCTACGGTCTTCTGTGGAGGGTTTCCAAGTGGTCACGAGGGCATGACTTAAAACATCAGGAGATCATACTTTCAAAGTTGCAGGGCCAGCACTATGGAACTCCCTCCCACGAGCATAGAGGGAGGCCCCCCTCCATAGAAAGTTTTAAACAAGGCCTGAAGACTCATCTTTTCAATCATGCATTTAATGAACACAGATTTTAAATTGAAATTGAGCGGAGTTTTAAGTACAGTATTTATAATTATTTATGGTATGTTTTAAGATTGATGTGATATTGACAATCTTGTATTTTAAAATTCTGTTCTGTATTTATGTAAAGCGCCCAGATCCCCCAGGATTGGGCACTTAAGAAATAAAAGTGACTTGACTACTTTTTGAGATAGTATAATTGTAGCCTCATTTGTCTGTAAACCTTGCACTCCCATCAATTTGTAGTTTTTCAGATACTGTAATTTGTATCCTTATTTGCCTGTGGGAGTGCAGGGCCCAGGGCCCTGTGCTCCCATACCTCCAAAGATGTGTATATGTATGCTACTGTGGAAGTGCAGGGCCCAGAGGGCCCTGTTTTTCCATTGGTACAGAAATACAACAGCAACCAAATTGTCAGCACAGCCTTATTACCCAACCTCATGAACCGGACTGTAAAAAACATTTAAAATCCCCAAAATGACATTCTGCGCCAGAGGCACGAAAACACATTTTGGGGAAACTGCCCACTGAGCCTCCTTGGATTTCACCGGAGGGTTACTCTTCTCCGGCCTCCCCGGTTTCAGGCATGTGAGATGGTCATCCAGGACATTGGGATGAAAGGCGAGACATATCGCACTTCGAGGTGCCATGGTCGACACTGAGGCAATAGACACACGCGGTGTGGGGATCGGTGCATGACATCTTCTGGCCCCAATGGCACTGACGTAATCCGGGGGAAGACTTGTCTTCCATAACCAAAGCAGCGAACTTGCAATTGCCAACACGAACAATGTGAATTTTCTGAATAACCGAAGGTTTGAAAGCCAGGGCCTACCAGATGCGCGAGCACGAGGGAGGCAACCTGAATCTTTCAGCGGTAAGGAAGATCTGGCTTCATGGGATGGAGCTGAGGTATATACCACCCAGGTGGGTGGGAGGAGCCAGCTTGAAGACTTCCGGTGAGATTTAAAGTGAAAGGGGACATGCCAAAGAATGTGGATGAACAACATATCCACGCCCCTAGAAAATATATTACAGGGGCACAATAGGATGGTGGGGGGTGCCACTAGACAACAGAAAAAAGATGTTGGCTCACAAAAAATTATATTTCCCCTCAGAAAAAAATAATCTTTTTTTTTTGCGAGTCGTCATACCAAAAATAATCTTTTTCCATTTCATGAGTCACTAAAAAAGATTTATAAACTGGGAAAAAATAAATACATAACTTTGGAAGGCATCAATAGTTTTTCACCAAACCAGCAAAAGGCTCATCTGTGCCCCAGCACCCCTTTTACCCTGGAAATTTCAGACCAAAACAGTCTCGGTGCTTGGCCAGTTGACAAAATTTTATGAGGGTCAGGAAGCATGACAACTGAAAACAAGATGGTGGCAAACAAAAAAGGATTCTCCCCTCACAAAAAAGGATGACGTCAATACAAAAAAAGAATTCCTTTTTGTTTCATACAGCTTTTTGGTGCTTACTGAGCATGCTCAGAACCAAGTTTTCAAAATTCCAAAATTAAAGAACTCTGGAACCGATTAATATTATTTCACCAAACAAGCAAAAAGCACATCTGTGGGCCAGCCCCTTTCTACCCAGAAAATTTCAGACCAAAATTCCTAACCGCCTGGGCGTTGGCCAAGTTGACAGAAAACCCATTTGAACCAAAGGGAAAAATCCCCCCAAAATTCACTTATTGCACTATCCAGAACTCTGAATCCTCACATCCAACCGGAACAAAACCTGATACATCCAGAAATCTACCATGCTAGACCGCACATGCAAAATCCATGCAAATCCAAGAAACGACTGACAAGTTATTAAAGTGCAAAAACTGAGGTTTAACATTGAAGTGCCAGTACACCCCTAAAAATAGAGGCACAACTGCACCCCTATAATACTGAAAGGCAACTTACTGAGGTGTTCCTGTCTTTTACCTCCATATCTACAAGGTGGTGATGACCATGTGGCTGCATGTACAAGGGGAAGCATTTACTTCTCCTTGCACGAAGCGCGGTATCAGATTATTTGAACAGATGTTGGTTGCCAACACTCAGACTAGCAAACACTACAAGGTATATCCGCTTTTGGTAAAAGAGGTAAGCCATAAGGCAAGGTTAGTGGCTTACTACACAAGATCCATTCATGCTTTTTCTGACAGCACTAAGACTAATCGAATTAAAAGCACAAACCGAGCAATACAGATTACAGGCCTTGCGTTAGTGTTGGAAATCAGGGGGTCAGTCTGACCCCCTGCTCCCAAAGTAGGGGGTCCGAAGCCAAATGTTGGGGGTCACTACACCAAAATTCTAAATGTTCGTACAAAACAAACATGGCTTTTTATTTAACTGGCTTTAATATGTCAACTTGCCAGGAGGTATAAATACTGTTTTTACTGCTGATTTAGCCACCCTGTATTGTCTTTTTTGTTATTTTGGGTCACAACAAAATAAATTAATTGAATCTACATTGATTCTTGTGACATGTGTTGTAAACTTTTGACTTTCTCAGTTTACATGCATTTTACTGATAAATTAATATTGTTGTCAGTACTTGTCTTAAGTTTCAAATCAAATGTTATCTGCTCAGCAGCAGCCCTGCTAACTTTAGTCTTTTTTAACTGTTCAAAATGTTTCTTGTTTATTTTAACTGTATTTTGTAGCATATTTAAATTTACTCGATAATGCCTGTCCTTTAACATAAGAGTAGTAGTAGAAACTGGATACCTGATCTGTTTTTTATGCTCTTCCCTTCAGAAATTAAAATAAAGCTAATATTACATCTCTGCATACCACTGTGTCATGGTTGTCTGTTTTTTATTAGAATTGCTGGAGTCTTCGTCTTTTTCATTTCGAACAGGTCTTGGGAGATGGGTCAAGATTCACAGTCTGTGATAGACTACTTTCTCCTATCCTTCAGTGCCTCAAATGTTTTGATGGCCCTATCATAGTCAAACTTGTTTATCTGTGGGCCTTCAAGTGTTAACTTCATAAGTTTGCTTAGCTGCTCATCATTCAGACCGCTACGGAATCTGCTTTTGATGCGGTTTTGGGCACTGAAAGCTCTCTCGCATGCAACACTACTGATTGGGATTGACAAAGCAGCTGCAGCAGAGTTGCAAAATCTGGGTACATGTCATATAATTCATCTGAAGCTGTAACAAGCTTTCTGCACGTCAGTGAAACTGTACCCTCTCCCAAGACCTGCACATAAATTTTAAACTGCCTAAAGTCATCTCTGAGTCTGGGCACATTAAGAACTGACTGAAAGCGTGTTACCAGGATCTCAAGCTCCACAGCCAGATATTGTGCCCTGTCAGCAACAGCAGCAGGGTACAGACTGGGGGTAAAGAGTTTGTACAAACTACTGAGGACATTAACCTCATTCACTGGAAATCGTTTGTCAATATTCTCAATTAGGTGATTAATGTATTGCTCTGTGAATATTCTGAATTCTATCATGGAATTCTCATTTGCATACTGCAAAACCACCTCTTGATAAACCACATCCTCAGGCTTTGATATTGCCTCACTCAAAAGGTCCAATAGCTTCTTAACATTGTCCCCACTGGTTGTAATGAATTCCTGTAAGGTAGCCTTAGTAGAAGACAGGATTGGTGGTATCATGGACAAGTTGCAGTCTTGTCTTTGAAAAACATTGAAAGTTTATTAATAACTGGTAGTATATCTCTGAGGAGCTTGAGGGTAAAACAAACTTAAGATGTTTCATTTCTTTCAAAATACCTTTGGCCACTGCAGCTTGAAGTGGTATCACAGGCCTCTTGCTCTAATTCCATTACAAGAGCTGGCCAAGATTTGTCAGGGCCTCAACTGAGGCAATAAAGACAACCATCTTACTGGCTTTGCCTCCTTAATAGATACAGCATCTAGCTGCAAGACATCCTGCATTTCCTTTAGTTTACTGTATCTAACAGAAGCCTGAGACCCTACATAGAACATGTAGATACTTCCTACAATACTCTGAATTTTTTTAAGTATGGGACTTTTTGTTGCCTGTGAGGCAGCTAATGCAAGCCTGTGGGCTACAGTGGACACTGGTTAGGATAGGAGTTAGAGCAGAAAGGCGGACCGCAACTCCATTCCTGCGACCAAGCTTAACAGCAGCACCATCACTGCCAAAACCAGCGACCTTGGTTACTGGTATACTGTACTGCTGTAATACAGATAACACTTTTGTGATAAGGGTTTCTGCTGTGCCGTTATTTACAGTATAATTTCCAAGGAGAGATGTCTGCACTTCCCCATCTGAGGGACTGACTGTTACACAATATAGTACAAATTTCTTTGTGACACTTATGTCACAACTTTCATCTCATATTAAACCTACAAACGGACTGTTATTTATTCTGGATTGGGTATCCTCAGTGAGGACCTCAGCCAGGCATGACTGCATCTCGGTGACTACTGAATGATGCTTGTAGCAGTCATCTTGAAGACTAGTACAGCCATTTATCTTCTGCAGTTCAATTAATGAGCTGTACTTTACGTTAGGGACTGCCTCCTTAGCAAGCCAGTATGCAGTGCGAAACTCGGCCAGCCTTGATTCTTTCACTTGCTGTGTTTGCTCCTCTGCAGCCTTGTTAGCATTATCAACTGCCTTCTGAAATGTCAGTCTTTGTTTATTGCCCTTTACAGCAGTCACATGCTGGTCAGAACCCAAATGTCTGGTTAAACCACTATGTTGAAAATTTGGACTACCAATATGCACAAATGGCAACATTTTTCTGCCTTGCTGCAGCCTAGTTTTGCCATAGAATAGCTACTTGATCCTTGCAGTACATTAAACCCGCATCATCATCAAAAGCGCAGCCATTTGAAAGTATACAGCCATTTGGAATCGAAATTCCGTTTAACTTTTTGGCCACTGGTTCAGCACTTGAAGAAGATGGTGTTTCTAGAGGAGAAATTGGAACTGTAGAAGAAAATCGCTGGCCGAGTAAACAAAGCAAACACAGCAGTGGAAGAAGCAGGGCATCGGTGGCTGGAGTAGAGGCTGGACAAGTCACAGACATTGTGTTATTCACAACAGAAGTTTTGTTCTCCTCCATGAGTTGTCATCAACAACATGCTTTCAGTCAGTTCTAAGTGGCACAGAACTCGGATCTCAGATCAGGGTTAAATAGTATCTTTAATAGGTGCCAGAGGCAGGCTACTATTGTAGGAAATACCTTTTTTTACACCCGAGTCCCCCTTTGACAACAAGCAGATATCTTAATCAATGAAGACAGGTGTATTTGTTTAAGTATGCCTCAGGTAGCTGGGTAGATAAATATATTTTTTCAGATTGTGTCTGACCTGAACCCCCTTAACACACTACAGGCTAGGCTGTTATATCAGAGCGAGTATTTATTTAAGACACAAAAATGAAATATCATTAGTCGAGAGGCAGGAGTCTTATATTTCAGACCTGAACCCCCTTAGCACAGGCTCTGGGCTCTTAAATCAGTGTGTGAGAGTATTTATTTAAGTCACAAAATGAATATGTCAGTAGAGACAAGGCAGGAGTCTTATATTTCAGACCTGAACCCCCTTAACACAGGCTCTAGGCTCTTAAATCAGTGAGAGTATTTATTTGAGTCACAAAATGAATGTCAGTAGAGACAAGCAAGGAGTCTTGTATTTCAGACCTGAACCCCCTTAACACAGGCTCTGGGCTCTTAAATCAGTGAGACTGAGAGTATTTATTTAAGTCACAAAATGAAATATGTTAGTAGAGACGAGGCAGGAGTCTTATATTTTCAGACCTGAACCCCCTTAACACAGGCTCTGGGATCTTATATCAGAGTGAGTATTTAAATTGCAATAGCCGGCCTGTATTTTTCTGACCCCGATATCACTGTAAGCCCCACTGAACTGCTAGCTTACTCTAAAGATAATCTTTAATAGTTTAGATTTTTTAAATCAAAATGCAGAAGTGAATATAAAGACGCAACTGAATCAGAGTATTTTTTAAAAGTCACAAAATGTAGAAGGCAGCACTGCCACATACAAGATTGTTTTGAACTCCCCTTCAGGCTGTATCAACTCTTAATCAAAATGCCATGAGGGCAGTAGATTAATTTATCTCAAAATAGCCAGAGGGTGTGTGTCTAATAGAAGTTCTTATTTTAGAACAAAGCCAGACCCCTAACTGAAGAGTGTCTGGCTCTTCATTATCTTTTGCCAAACAAGTTCATACTGTCTGGCTCTTCAGTTTGCAAAATGAAACTCTTGCTCTGTCTCCATATCTATTTTTTTATATTGTCAGATTTTCCAGACAGTTACAAGTTTTTTAGAGCACAAGATTCAAGCACTAGAAAGTCTGAGACCTCTCCAAGACAGTTATTTTTTACAGAAAAAAAAAACACCAACAACAGCCAGAGGCCGATAGCGTTAGTTTCTAAGTAGTTAGGATCTTAAAAAGCTGTCCAGGGTGAATTAGTACACAGTTCTCCTCAGGAGAACAGTTTTTCGTCGATGATTTCTGAAGCGCGCCAAATTTAGCTGCTGCTGTGCAGAAATGGTCCTTCTCCAACGGCTGCCTAGCTAAATCTATCTGCGTATGCTTTGTACAGTCCTTGCTAACAGGATCTGTATCACGTGTGTGTCTGAAAGACACCACATGGTACAGACTGAGCTGACTTTAGTTGCTAAGGAGCAGAATGATGGGCGGTCACTTGCCATTTAAACCCCGCCTCTTGTCTGCTCACTCACAGCACTACTGGGCTGGTATTTTCAATTTTGGTGCTCTGTAACTTCAAGACTGAGTGGTAGTGTAAGTAACTTTAGCAGCAGCAGCAGTGACATCAGCAGAACCATCATATAGCAGCAGCGTGCCATGATTGCTTCTCCCCTAACACCAATAAGTTACAGTCCACTAATGAAGCCATCTGAAAGTAGGGTTTTGGCTGCAATCCTTATCCGTGAGCCCTGATAAAAAGCACACAGTTCAACTATTTGCTTTTTCCCCTCACTGGCTCAAAGGATACTTATCCTTTGAGCCAGTGAGGGGAAAAAGCAAATAGTTGAACTGTGCTTTTATCAGGGCTCACGGATAAGGATTGCAGCAAAACCCTACTTTCAGATGGCTTCCACACACAGTGAGGGCAGTGTCATTCATTTGCCCTCTGAGCCTCGCAGTCCCAGCGGCAGCAAAACAGTATGTGCAGCCCTCCCTCTCAGAGAAACATCACAAGAACTGCCCCAGCAACTAGTGTCTGAATAATCCCTGGCTCACAGTCCCCAGCGGCGGCAAATGCCCGAGGCGCTGTCACAGATCCCCGAGTCACACATCCCAGCAGCAACTTAAAAAGACTGCATTACTCTGTGTGTGTGTGTAGCAGGAACTTCCCGGACCCACTCACAGATTGAGGCGACCCCAAAGTAGTGATTTTCTTTTTTCAGTCTTCAGCGACGTGATTGGAGGCGGCGCAGCCTGGTGATCTGTCAGTCGAAACCGAGCAGAGCTGTAAACAAAAACTGGCTGGCATGCAGAACTCCTTCCTACTAGCCGCTCAGATTGATTCCACAGCCACTCCTACAGCACAATGGATCCCGGCCCCCTTAACTCATTAACTGCGCCGCCTCCAATCACGTCGCTGAAGACTGAAAAAAAAAAAAAATCACCACACCGCCTCTCTCACAACACGGAGATGGTAATTGATGGAATTTAAAGTGACAGCGCAAAAATTACAGCAGAAGGGCTGCGTCAAAACCAGATGCAATGCACTCATACCACTGCATCAAAAATGGATTTTTTGCAATAGGGGGACATCAGTAGTGCGTTAACGCGAGCCCTGCAGATTCTTTTACGACTGAGCATAGTTTAAAGATTGCGCATCGTAGCGCTTACGTTACTTGTTTTTGTTACAAATAGTAATTTTGTTTAGAATTAATTATAGAGTTATATGATACAAATTTAGTCAACTGCTAGTTAGAGAGATCTAGGTATATATTGTTGGGGAGACAACTACAGCGTTTTAATGTATGGGAAAGTAGGAGGGGAGGCACTTTTGAAACTATCCCTTTTACTGCAAGGAATTTCTTTATGCTTTCTACTTTTAGGTTCATAGACTAAAAGGTCATGAAATGATCTCTACAAAAGGGACTCTCTTAAATGAACTATCAATGGTTGCAAATTGTCCATCGTCATACTGCAGTGGCCGAGTCAGTTTACCAATGGTGGACAAATTCTGTTCATTATAGGATATCCCAAATTGTCATAACATGGGGAGTGGAGGCAAGTACTACTACTGCTGCACTGCCTCTGTAAGCAGACCTTACTCTGAACTGAAAATACAGATTACTCACCTGTAACAGGAGTTCTAGGAATGGTATATGTTGTTCATCCACACTTATTGGCAGGTTCCTTGCCACTTTAATTGTTACCGGAAGGTCTTCAAGCTGGCTCCTCCCACCCACCCGGGTGGTAAAACTCTTGGCTCCGCCCCATGATGCCAGATCTAGCCCGCTGGAAGCCAGGTTGTGCGTCGAAGCCGGGGAGGTCGGGTGAATCATGGGATGAACAATATACTATGCCTAGAACTCCTGTTACAGGTGAGTAAATACAGGTTACTCACCTGTACAGGAGTTCTAGGAATGATATATGTTGTTCATCCACACTGTCTGGCAGGTATCCTTGCCACTTTAAATCTTGCCGGAAGGTCTTCAAGCTGGCTCCTCCACCCACCGGGTGGTAAAACTCGGCTCCACCCCATGACGCCAGATCTGGCCCGCTGGAAGCTCAGGTTGTGCGTCGAAGCCGGGGAGGTCGGGTGGGTCGTGTGGATGAACAACACATACCATTCCTAGAACTCCTGTTACAGGTGAGTAACCTGTATTTCTAGGGACATGGATATGTTGTTCATCCACACTGTCTGGCAGACTCCTAGCAGTTCTCCGGGAGGAGGGAGGCAAGGCACCCCTACTTACGGAATAGAGACTGGAGAACCGAGGCCCCAAAACCAGCATCCCGGCGTGACTCAAGGTCGATGTGGTAATAGGTGATGAAGGTGTGTGCTGACTTCCAGGTAGCAGCCCTGCAGATTTCCTGGATAGGGACGTCCTGGAAGCAACCACCGATGCAGCAGTATGGCGGCTAGAATGAGCTCTTATCCCTCTGGGAGGCTCCATGCCCGCCAACTTATAGCAGAGATCTATGCAGGAGGTGACCCACCTGCCTATCGTCTGCTTGGCTGCAGGTCTGCCAGGTGCGGCTTCAGCGTAGGTGACAAATAGCTGGCGAACCTCTCCCCGAATTTCAGCCGTGCGCTCCTTATATTAAGTGAGCACCCTTCTAGGGTCCAGAGTATGGAGCCTATATTCGGCCTCCGAGGTGTGATTGGGGTAGAACACCGGCAGAGTCAACACCTGGTTAAGGTGAAACTCCGACACCACCTTCGGAAGGAATTTCGGGTGGGGGCGCAGGACAACCTTGTCCCTGTGGAAGACCAGGTAAGGAGACTCGATGCAGAGCACCTGGAGCTCTCCTATCCTTCTGGCTGACGTGATAGCCACCAAGAAGGCGGTCTTCCACGACAGGTGAGAGAGTTCACACCTGTGCATTGGTTGAATAGGCTTGCCCATGAGCTTTGCCAATACCAGCAGTAGATCCCACAAGGTGGAGGTTCTCACACCGGAGGGGAAATGTGATCAAGGCCTTTGAAAAAGTGCCAGACCACCTTTTCCTGCGCCACCGACTGCTTCCCGGCCCGCACCCGGTAAGCAGAGATGGCTGCCAGGTGCACCTTAAGGGTCGTCGACCTAAGCCCTTGCTGAGAAAGGGACCAGAGGTAGTCCAATATGCTCGCCAAGGAACAGGAGGAAGGGTCCAGGCCCTTGCCCTGGCACCAAATGGAAAATCTTTTCCATTTGACGGCATAGCATTTTCTGGTCGACTCCTTATGGGACGCCTCAACTACGTTGAGGACCTCGTCGGAAAGACCCAAGGCCTGGAACTCTAGCCGCTCAGGAACCAGGCCGTCAGGTGCAGGGGATTGAAGGTCTGGATGGAATACCTTCCCCTGATTGACTGAGAGCAGGTACGGGCGAGCTGGAAGCTGCCTCGGGAGCCTGGAGATGAGGTTGGGGAGATCTGGGTACCAGTACTGGCGGGGCCAGTCTGGGGCTATCAGAATCACCTGTGCCTTGTCCCTCCTTGCTTTGAGCAGCACCTTGTGCATCAAGGGGAACGGGGGAAAGGCGTAGAAGAGGCCCGGGGTCCACGGCCTCGAGAAGGAATCCCCCTGCAGCGAACCCTGCTGAGGGGGGCAGGCATGGAACAGCCTCAGCTTTGCATTCTCCCTGGAGGCAAACAGGTCCACCTGAGGTGTGCCCCAGTGGGAGAACAGATCTTGTACTACCTCCGGCAGGAGAGACCACTCGTGGGATGCAGCCCCTATCCGGCGTAGGGCATCGGCCAGGGTGTTGGAGGCTCCTGCCATATGAATGGCTAGGAGATCCGCCTCCAGGCTGTGCACGAGTGACCAGATGCAGAGAGCTTCCTTGCATAGAAGCATGGAGTGCGTCCCGCCCTGGTGGATTAGATGGTACATGGTCGTGGTATTGTCCGTCTGGACCCAGACCATTTGACCCCGAAGAAACGGAGCAAAGGCGGTGAGAGCTAGGTGGACCGCTCAGCGCTCCAGCAGGTTGATGTGGCATCGGGACTCCCTCGGGGACCAGAGGCCGTGCGCTTGGTGTTCCCCCAGATGGGCACCCCAACCCATCAGAGAGGCATCGGTCGATAGAGAGACCGTCGGCTCGGGGCGGACAAACAGGATGCCCTCCTGCAGATGAACTGGAACGGTCCACCACTGGAGAGCGTTCCACATCCCCTGGGTCACCGTCACTAGCTGGTCCAATGGATCGTAGCGTTGGGACCACTGGCTGGCCAGCCCCCACTGAAGGGGGCGCATGTTCCAGCGGGCCCAACGGACCACGCTGGTACAGGCCACCATGAGACCCAGGAGGCACAGGAAGTCCCGGGCAGGGCGCAATTGACCAACCAGAAATGATTGGGCAAAGGAGGAAAGAACCTCGGCCCTGTCCACCGGGAGCCATGCTCTGGCTCGAAGAGAGTCGAGCTCTGCCCCGATGAAAAGAATCATCTGCTTCGGCTCGAGTTCCGACTTGGCCTCATTGATGAGGAGGCTGACCTGAGAGCAAACCTGAAGGGCCAGATCTCTGGACCGCTCCACCTCCTGTCTGGAGGGGGCTGCTATCAGCCAATCATCCAGGTAAGGGTAAACTCGGACCCCTCGGCGCCGCAGGAATGCTGTCACTGCTGCCATGCATTTGGTGAAGACCCTGGGAGCTGGAGATAAGCCGAAGGGCATGGCTTGGAGCTCGAAAAGGGATCCCTCCGCTCGAAAGCGAAGGAACCTCTGATGTGATGGACGGATAGGGACGTGAAAGAACGCATCCTGCAGGTCCAGAGAGCAGAACCACATGCCGTGTTCCAAGGATGGTATTATCTGAGCCAGAGTGACCATCCTGAAGGTTCGAGACCTTAGGATCTTGTTTAGGTCGTGTAGGTCGAGAATGGGGCGCCAGCCCCTCCGTCCGTTTCAGAACCAGGAAGTACCTGGACACGAACCCCGGGTCTGAGGAAGGGTCCGCCATCTCTCTTATCACCTCCTTCTCGAGGAGGAGAGTGAAGTCGGCTCGGCGAGGTGACAGCGAGGCTTCGGACCCCGAGGCCACCCGAGGTGCGACGGCTCTGAAGGGTGGGGGCTGCTCGAACTCCAGAGGCAGGCCCTTTCCCACCACCTCCAACACCCACCGGTCTGTGGTGATAACGGACCAGGCGGAAAGAAAGTGGCGAAGCCGCCTCCCCATGGGGGGCACCCCGGGTGAGGTGATGGGGTTGGGGGTGACACCCCTCAACCCATCACTGGGCAGGCTTGGAGGAAGGACCGGCCGAGGGACCTCCAGGGCCTTTACCTCCCTGCTTCCTGGAGGAGGAAGCCGAGGGCTTGGGTTTGGGATGCCAAGCTCGAGCCTGCTGGCCCCGACATTGTTGGGCCGGACATGCCGCGGGCGCAGAGGGACGAAAGGGCTTAGGCTGCGGCCTGCGGCCTTCTGAGCGGATGAGACCGAGTCCAAGGTAGCACTGGACTTCTCGATCCTCTGCAGGTGACCTTCCACCCCAGGGCCAAAGAGGTCGGTCCCCAGGAAGGGGACATCCGCCAACTTGTGCTGAGTATCCGAAGTGAAGGTGGATATCCTCAGCCATGCCCGATTGCGCACAGACACTGCGGCCGCTACTGACCTGGCACATGAGTCTCCAATGTCCAGAGCAGTCTGAAGCTGCTGTTTGGCCACTGCCCTGCCCTGGTCCCGCACCTGCCTGACCGCGGTCTGCAGGTCCGCTGGAAGATGAGGAACTACCTCGTCCAGGGAGCCCAACAGGGCATGAGAGAAATGTGCCATGAGTACGGCCGAACTGGCCTGACGAAGGCCGAGGGAGGAGGCAGCGTAGACTTTGCACCCGGCATAGTACAATTTCTTGGACTCCTTGTCGGGAGGTTTGTCCACGTCCCTAGCGTTCCCGGCGTGCCGGAAAACGCTGTCGGTAACTAGCCCCTCGGCCGAGGGGTGTTCCAAAAAACCGGACAAGGAACCGGTAGGGACCGCATACTTTCTGGCCATCCTGGCCGAGGGCACAGGACAGGAAGCAGGGCGCTGCCAGAGCTCCAAGGCCGGGTCCACTATGGCCTCGGCCACCGGAAAGGCCTCCGTAGGGGAATCCCCTCGGTCCAGTATCTCCGTGAGGGGATACCTGGCCCGCTTAGACACAGGTTCGAGCTTCATCCCGGTAGACTCCGAGATGAGCCGAAGCAATCCCAGATAAGCACGAAGGGCTATTGTCCATCGACTGACCTTCAGAGGACTCCAAGTCTACTCGCCTGGAGAAAAGGGAGGAATCGCCAGACTCTGAAGAGTCCGCAAAGAGCTGCCTCGGGCCTGAGCCACCCTCCACCTACCGAGGTCGATCGGGAGTGAGGGTAACAGACAGCCTATGGGGCAGTCCCTGAGCTGACCGAGAGTTCTTGATCAGAGCCCCAAATAATGGCTGTGGAGGCGGAGGTTCCACCGGAATCGGTGGAGCAGCTGGTTTTGGCCGAACAACCAGCCTCGGAACAGGCTCCTCGGGTAAGTCGAGGGGTTGTTTTGGCCGCTCCGGTGACAGCCACTTAATGGCCGGGGAAGGCGACGGCGTCGGCTTGTTCCCGGTCAGAAGGAGCTGTTGCCACATAAGGTCCTCGTACTGTCGGCGTAACACACATGAAGCCTCCCTCGTCCGAGGGCCGAGGATGAAGCCAGCGCCGCTGCAGCAGTGCCGTGACCGCTATGGCGGGATCGGCTGGACTGCAAGAAGTCGAGACCGAGACCTCGGCTTTTCTGATGGCGGTCGGGAGGGGCCGGAGACCAGCTCTCCCTCGGCTCGGAGGGTTCACCGAGGGCTCCAGAACCGGAGGCACTGGCAAGCCACGGGATCCTCACTCCCACCGGGGAACCGGGAGAGAGGATTCTCGGCCGCCTGGCGACAACCCGTCCAACGGTCGAGAAAAATCTCGACTGCGTCGGCAGGGAGTCTCGGTCAACTGGCCTGGACGGGACACCTGAGACCAGTGGCGAGCGAGCGATCGACCGAAGTCGATGGCCGACAACTCGGGGAGAGGGACCTTTCCCGCTCCCAAGAGCGTCGACGGAGGGACTTACCCTTGTCTTTCTTTTTGGACCAGGATGAAGGTCCAGCAGACGTTGGTCCCTCTCCCTTAGTGGAGAGGGACAGACAAAGCTCCTTAAAAGAAGCTGTATAAGAGGAACCCAGGGAGAGCAGGATAAATGCCGCGGCCAAGGAAGATGCGGCCCGCGCACGCCTCCTCTTTGAGGCGATCATCTGCTCTAGCTGATCCATGACCGCCTCATGAGGAGACCGCCCGACGGGCCTCTTTTGACTTTACCGGAGGAAAACGTTTCTCGGGATGCCCCAGTTGTAAACGGGCAGCACGGTCTTCGAGGACGTAGGCTGAGAAGGAAGAGCACAGGTCGCAAGCCTGCGGGTCGTGCTCAAGGCCTAAACAATGAGACACACATGGAGTGCGGATCTGTCGAGACATCTTCTGCCCGCAAGGGCATCTCAAAACCGGAGTCGATTTATCCGCCGCAGCCACGAGGGATGAGAAGGCGAAGTCTAAGTGCAAAAACTTTTTAAATCGCAAAACCGAAGAATTAGGAACCAGTCTTATCATGAGGCGTTAAGGAGGAACCTGAGCTTCCAAGCAGTAAGGAAGATCTGGCGTCATGGGGCAGAGCCGAAGTTTACCACCCGGTGGGTGGGAGGAGCCAACTTGAAGACCTTCCGGCAAGATTTAAAGCGGCAAGGATACCTGTCAGACAGTGTGGATGAACAACATATCCATGTCCCTAGAACTGTATTTCTAGGGACATGGATATGTTCAATCCATTAACGAACTCTAGCAGTTCTCCGGGAGGAGAGGCAAGCACACACCCGATACTTACTTGGGAAATAAGGACTGGAGAACCGAGGCCCCAAAACCAGCATCCCGGCGTGACTCAAGGTCGATGTGGTAGTGGGTAATAAAGGTATGTGCCGACTTCCAGGTAGCAGCCCTACAGATATCCTGGATAGGGACGTCCCTGGAAGCAGCTACCGATGCAGCGGTATGGCGGGTAGAATAAGCTCTTATCCCTCTGGGAGGCTCCATGCCCGCCAACCTATAGCAGAGCTCTATGCAGGAGGTGACCCACCTGCTTATCGTCCGACTTGGCTGCAGGTCTGCCAGGTGCGGCTTCAGCGTAGGTGACAAACAGCTGGCGAACCTCTCCCCAAACTTCAGCCGTCCACTCCTTATAATAAGCGAGCGCTCGTCTAGGGTCCAAAGTATGGAGCCTATATTCAGCCTCTGAGGTGTGATTGGGGTAGAACACCGGCAGAGTCAACACCTGGTTAAGGTGAAACTCCGACACCACCTCGGAAGGAATTTCGGTGGGGCAGGACAACTTTGTCCCTGTGGAAGACCAGATAAGGAGACTCTATGAAAGCTCCTGGAGCTCTCCCATCCTTCTGGCTGACGTGATAGCCACCAAGAAGGCGGTCTTCCATGACAGGTGGGAAATATCGCACCTGTGCATCGGTTCGAATGGCTTGCCCATGAGCTTGGCCAATACCAGCAGTAGATCCCACGGAGGTGGAGGTTCTCGCACCAGAGGGGAAATGTGGTCAAGGCCTTTGAAAAAGCGCCCGACCACCTTCTCCTGCACCACCGACTGCTTCATGGCCTGCGCCCGGTAAGCAGAGATAGCTGCCATGTGCACCTTAAGGGTCATCGACCGAAGCCCTTGCTGAGAAAGGGACCACAGATAGTCCAGAATGCTTGCCAAGGGACAGGCGGAAGGGTCCAAGCCCTTCCCCTGACACCAAATGGAGAATCTCTTCCATTTGAAGGCATAGCATTTCCTGGTAGACTCCTTACGGGACGCCTCAACGACGTTGAGGACCTCGTCGGAAAGACCCAAGGCCTGGAACTCTAGCCGCTCAGGAACCAGGCCGTCAGGTGCTGGGATTGAAGGTCCGGATGGAATACCTTCCCCTGGTTGACTGAGATCAGGTCCGGGCGGGCTGGAAGCCGCCTTGGGAGCCTGGAGCTGAGGCTGAGGAGATCTGGATACCAGAACTGGCGGGGCCAGTCTGGGACTACCAGAATCACCTGCAACTTGTCCCTCCTCGCCTCGAGAAGCACCTTGTGGATCAAGGGAAATGGGGGAAAGGCGTAGAAGAGGCCCGGGGTCCATGGCCTCTAGAAGGCATCCCCCTGCAGTGAGCCCTGCTGAGGGGGGTGGGCATGGAACAGACTCAGCTTCGCATTCTCCCTGGAGGCAAACAGGTCCACCTGAGGCGTGCCCCAGTGGGAGAACAGATCTTGTACTACCTTCGGCAGGAGAGACCACTCGTGAGACGCAGCCCCTATCCGGCTTAGGGCATCGGACAGGGTGTTGGAGGCTCCTGCCACGTGAATGGCTAGGAGATCTGCCTCCAGACTGCGCACGAGGGACCATATGCGGAGAGCTTCCTTGCATAACAGCATGCAGCGCGTCCTGCCCTGGCGGTTCAGATAGTACATGCTCATGGTATTGTCCATCTGGACCCGAACCACTTGACCCCGTAGAAACGGAGCGAAGGCAGTAAGAGCTAGGCAGACCGCTCGGAGCTCCAGCAGGTTGATATGGCATCGGGACTCCTGAGGGGACCAGAGACCATGCGCTCTGTGCTCCCCCAGATGGGCACCCCAACCCATCAGAGATGCATCGGTCGACAGAGAGACCGTCGGCTCGGGGCGGACGAATGGGATGCCCTCCTGCAGATGTGCCAGAACAGTCCACCACTGGAGAGCGTTCCACATCTCCTGGGTCACTGTCACAGGCTGGTCCAACGGATCGCAGCGCTGTGACCACTGGCTGGCCAGTCCCCACTGAAGGTGACGCATGTACCAATGGGTCCAATGGACCACACTGGTGCAGGCCGCCATGAGGCCCAGGAGGCGCAGGAAGTCCCGGGCAGGGCGCGATTTGGCCAACCAGAAATGATTGGGCAAAGGAGGAAAGAACCTCAGCCCTGTCCGCCAGGAGCAGAGCTCTGGCTCAAAGATAGTCAAGCTCTGCCCAGACGAAGAGTATCACCTTCTTCGGCACGAGTTCCGACTTGGCCTCGTTGATGAGGAGGCCAATCTGAGAGCAAACCTGGAGGGCCAGATCTCTGGACCGCTCCACCTCTGCTCTGGAGGAGGCTGCAATCAGCCAGTCGTCCAGGCAGGGGTACACCCGGACCCTTCGGCGCTACAGGAATGCTGTCACCCCTGCAATGCATTTGGTGGAAGACCCTGGGAGCTAGAGAGAGGCCAAAGGGCATGGCCCGGAACTCGTAAAGGGACCCCTCCGCTCTGAAGCAGAGGAATCTCTGATGAGACAGACGGATCGGGAAGTGAAAGAACGCATCATGGAGGTCCAGGGAATAGAACCAAACACCTTGTTCCAAGGATGGTATTATCTGAGCCAGAGTGACCATCCTGAAGGTCCGAGACATTAGGAACCTGTTCAGGTCATGCAGGTCGAGGATGGGGCGCCAGCCCCCCATCCGTTTGGGGACCAGGAAATACCTGGACACAAACCTCGGGTCTGGAGGAGGATCCGCCACCTTCCTGATCACCTCTTTTTCGAGGAGCAGGGCAATATCAGCTCAGCGGGCCGACAGTGAGGCTGCGGACCCGTGGCCCCCAAGGCGGCGGCGCCGAAAAGGAGGAGCCTGCTCGAACTCCAGAGGCAGGCCTTTTCTACCACCTCCAACACCCAGCGGTCCGTGGGTGATAGTGGACCAGGCAGAAAGGAAGTGGCGGAGCCGTCCCCCAACGGGGGGGAACCCAGGGGGGAGTGACAAGGCTGAGGGCGGCACCCCTCAACCCGTCACTGGGCAGGCTAGGAGGAGGAACCGGCCGAGGGAGCGCCTGGGCCTTTACCTCCTTGCTTCCTGTTGGAGGAAGCCGCCGGCTTGGGTTCGGGACGCCAAGCACAAGCCTGCTGGCCCTGTTGCTGGTGCTGTTGGGCCGGTCGAGCTGCAGGGGCCGAAGGGACTTATGCTGTTGCTGACGGTGGCCTTTGTCCCTCTGGGCGGAGGTGACAGAGTCCAGAGTGGCATTGGACTTTTCGATCCGCTGGAGGTGTCCCTCCACTCCAGGGCCGAAGAGGTCAGTCCCCAAGAAGGGGACGTCCGCCAACTTGTGCTGGGTATCCGCCGTGAAGGTGGATATCCTCAGCCATGCCCTGCGGCGCATGGCCACCGCGGCCGCTACTGACCTGGCACAGGAATCACCTATGTCCAGAGCAGTCTGAAGCTGCTGCTTCGCCACCGCCCTACCCTGATCCCGCACCTGACGGACCGTGGTCTGCAGGTCAGCCGGGAGATGAGGGACAACCTCATCCAGGGAGCCCAAGAGGGCGTGGGAGAAGTGTGCCATCAGCACAGCCGAGCTGGCCTGTTGGAGGCCGAGGGAGGACACAGCGTACACCTTGCGCCTGGCAAAGTCAGCTTTTGGACTCTTGGGGCTTATCTATGTCCTGAGCATTACCGGAGCGAGAGCTGTGGGTGACTAACCCCTCGGCAGAGGGTGCTCCGAGAAACCGGGCAAGAGCCAGTAGGGACAGCATACTTCCTGGCCAGGCGCAGGACAGGAAGCAGGCAGCTGCCAGAGCTCAAGGCTGGGCCGACAATGGCCTCAGCCACCAGAAAGGCCTCCATGGGGGAATCCCCTCGGTCCAGTATCTCCGTCAGGGGATACTTGGTCTGTTTGGACACGGGCTCGAGCTGCATCCCAGTGGACTCCGAGATGAGTCGAAGCAGACCCAAGAAGGACGATGGGCTATCGTCCAATGACTGGCCCCCGGAGGACTCCAGGTCGACCTGCCTGGAGAACAGGGAGGAGTCGTCATTGGATTCCGAAGAGTCTGCGAAGAGCTGCCTTGGCCCTGAGCCACCTTCTACCTGCTGAGGACAGTCGGGAGTGAGGGTGACCGACAACCTGTGGGGCAGGCTGTGACCTGACCGAGAATCCTTGGTCGGTGCCCCAGACTTTGGTTGTGGACGCGGAGGTTCCACCACAATTGGTGGGGCAGCCGGTTTCGGCCGAACAACTGGCCCTGGAATGGGCATCGTGGCTGGGGCGAGTGGTTGCTTCGGTCGTTCGGGCGACAGCCACTTGATGGCCGGGGGCTGAACCGGAGTCGGTTTAGTCCCAGACAACAGTAACTGCTGCCACATAAGCTCCTCGTAACGTCGACGGAATTTACGTCGAAGCCTCCCCTCATCCAAGGAAGAGGACGAGGAGGAACGATGTCGCCGCTTACTTCAGTACCGAGACCGCCGATATCGGCGGGAACGGCATGACTGAGATGAAGTCCGAGACCGAGACTCTCGGGGAGACCGAGGGCGGGTCTGGGAAGGGCCGGGGGACACCCACTCTTCCCTCGGCTCGGGCACTTTATCCAGGGACTGCGGCCCCGAAGGCGCAGGCAGATCCTCAGTCTCCACCGGGGGAACCGGTGAAGGTGGGTTGTCGGCTTCACCAGTCGACAGCCCGTCCGACGGGTCGAGAAAAATCTCAACTGCGTCGATGGGAGTCTCGGCAGGCTGGCCTGATGGGGACACCATGAAGCCAGTGGCCTGAGCCACAACTTTGACCGAAGTCGACGGTCGGCTGTCCGGGGAAAGAGACTCTCCCGCTCCCATGGCGCCCGATGGTGGGACTTACTCTTGAGCTCCTTCTTCGGGCGAGAAGAGTCCCAATGGCCCTCCTTCGTGTGGAAGGGACTGACAAAGCTCCTTGAGCGGAGCTAGTATGAGGAACTCAGAGAGAGCGGGATAAATGCCGCGGCTGAGGAGGAGGAAGATGCGGCCTGGGCCGCCTCCTCCTCGAGGGCGATCATCTGCTCGAGCTGCTCAGCCGAGCCAGCTGCCGCGGACACTGCCCAATGAGCCTCTTCTGATTTTGACGGTGGGAAGCGCTTCTCCAGGCGCCTGAGCTGTCCAGACAGCAGCGCTCATCCAGGATGTTGGCCAAGAAAAGCGGCTCGCTTCGCAAGGCCTGCGGGTGCGTGATCTAGGCCTGGGCAGTAGATGCACGTGGAGTGCGGATCAGTCCTGGACATTTCTGCCTGCAAGGCACCTCCAGCTTGAGAATAGATTTGTCCTCGCGGCACATAGGAAGATGAAGACCGAGTTTAGAAAACTTCAAAACCTGTTGGACGAACCGAAGGTTAGGATCCAGTCTAAAAGCATGAGTGCTAAGGAGGAACCTGAGCTTCAAGCGTAAGGAAGATCTGGCATCTTGGGGCGGAGCCGAGAGTTTTACTACCCGGGTGGGTGGGAGGAGCCAGCTTGAAGACCTCCCGGCAACAATTAAAGCGCAAGGAACCTGCCAATAAGTGTGGATTGAACAACATATCTATGTCCCTAGAAATTCATGATTTTTGTATGTTTTTGTATGTCCGCCACCCACCTCTGTACTCTGAAGACCCCCGCAGCAGCCAGGTATGGTCCCCTAGCTTCAGGACTTTGAATTCTGGCACTCAGCCGCTTGGCTGCTCTGGATTGGCTGCGCCTCGCACCACTGCATCCCTGACTGGTCCTTCAGTAAGCCCGCCTGCTCACTCCGATTTTGACTATTTCTGTGCTACTGCTTAGCTGCCTAATCTAGTTTTTCATCCTGCCCACCCTCCTCAGCCTTGACCTCTATTAAATACAGCTAAGTCCCACCCACAACTCTACCTCCCCTCACCATCTGTCTCTCTCACTTTCACTCCCCTATTCCCAAAGGGGCCACTTCAACCTTTTGTAGACTCACCCTCTGCAATCAACTGGTTCACCTGCAATGTTAATCAAACCAGAAATAAAGAATATAACCCAGATAGACCATATTAGGGTAGCTGGTACATTACACTGGGGTGTCAAACAGATAAGACATACTGATGAGTCCTGGTAGGACGAAACACGTGTCTATGTCTTCTGTTGGCACCCTTTGCAAACTGTGTGAGAGGCCTTTCGGCACCATGCATTTCTGCTTAAAGTTGAACCAGCATAGTATTCTGTGGTGATTTGCATATGCAGCCCATGATGCTTTGCATTGTGGGGGCATGTGTGATTTTGTATTTCTTTGAAACTTGGCTTCCCAGCCAAATGCCCTTTGGGGTAACCATTGCCTCAGTGCTTGCACAAAGAGGTTCTTTGTCTCAGAAATAAAGGTGCGTCTCAGGCAGTATCCTGGGTGCTATCACAAAATGTAAGGCAAATCCCACAAACTCAAAGTTTGCAAAACTTGTAGCACTCGTGGTCCCATGGAGAAATGTAGGATGAAATAATGCAGACACAACAGCAGCTTACTAAATTCAAACTGCAGTTTAATGGCTGGAGAACAAACTGATGCCCTAGCGTCTCAGCCTTACAATCAGGCCTTCGACTGCCTGCCAAGCTATTTCTGGGCCTGCTCTCCTTTTTTTGTTTACTACCCACTTATGGCATGATAGGGGAACATCCACACCGTCTGTCTACGCCTTCGATAAATAAAAGTCCACTGTCAGTCTACAGGACCTACATGGGTAACTTTGACCATATTAATAACAGTTTACACCACCGCTGTCCTCACAACCTCTGGGTGCTCATCCCACAGACTTGCTTTAATTCAGCACCCTTGCGCCCCCCTCCTTACTTATTACCTCATCATTACACTTTGCCAGAGGAAAAACATCAAAGGAGAGATCACGCTCACACTATGGATACCACCTTAAAGCCTCCCTAAAATGTTTCAGTCTGCTGTTGCTGCTAATCTCTGGCAACATACACCCGAATCCAGGTCCACCTCTGCTGGCATCAATTAAATCTGTTAGTGCAGCTACTCTCTCTGGCAAGCATCAATTTCTGTAGTCTATTCCCAAAACTAGATTCCCTCTCTGCCTGGATCTCCCAACATAACCCCTACAAAATGTCTGTAGTGGAGACATGGCTGTCCCCAAAAATCCCTGACACTGCCATATCCTTACCCGGTTACACAGTTTTTAGGCAGGACAGACTTACGAAAAAAGGTGGAGGGTGCACTCTCTACTTAAACGAGTCACTCAAGGGCCATGTCATCACCCTACCCAGCCACGGGAGCGACTTTCAGATCCTAGCCATGAAAGCATTACCTGGTGCTCACAACAAGGTACTGACCATTGCCGCAGTGTATATTCCACCCAAACAGGCTGAACAGTGCCTCCCCTCCCTCCTCGACTGCATCAACACTCTTAGTTGTAGCACTGAAATTATTCTACTGGGGGACTTTAATGTAAACCGGCTGGCCCCCAGTGTAAACTAATATAAAGATGCCATTGCTGCTGCCAACCTGGTCCAGGATAAACTACAGGACAGGGACCTCCACCCTCTTGGATTGGGCACTTACCAATAGGCCAGATCATATCTCCAAAACTGAAGTACTCCCTGACACCATTAGTGACCATTCCCGTCTTAACCCTCTGGTCTAACAAAGTCAACCCCCAAAAAATTTACAATTTGCTGAGTCTTACTACCTGGTCACCTAGGCCCCTTCAAAGTACATCTTCGAACTCTTGACTAGTCTCCAACTGACACTGCCCAGGACGTGGACTCAGCCCTCAAATACTTTATTGCAACTTTCAACTCGGTCTGCGATGTTCATGCCCCGCCCAGAAAGTGCAGTATCAGGGGTACTATTAATCCATGGATGTAACATAACCTCCTAGAACAGCTGAAATCTTGAGACCTGTTCTGGAACCGTGCAAAGGTTACTAACACCCCAGCAGACACTCAGGCTTACAAAGCAGCCCGGAATGCCTGCACAACAGCCATTCGCCAGGCAAATGACAACTACTATAGAAACACTTTAGCCAACTGGAAAGATGGTAAGAAGTTTTGGTACAATCTCATCGATGTCACCGGAAAATATCCCAAGTTACTCCCACAATGCTCAACAGTAATGGCACTATCACCTTTGGCAAAGAAACCATTGCCAACGCCTTTAACACCACCTTTTGTGACCTTAGTCAGGTGCTCCCACCCAACTTTTTCGATCCAGCACCAGCTCCTACCCATCCTATCAAACAACACGGAACTCAACAACTACCCCCTTTTTATTTCAAGGCCATCTCAGAAGGCCTAGCCAAAAAACATCTACTTAAAGTACTTGGGAAAACCAGGCACAGTGGCAACTCCCTTGATTTAAAACTCACTGCCCGTACCACTGATGAATTCCTCACACCCCTAACTAAAATTCTTAACCGCTCCCTTATGCTCTCAGTTCCCTCATAAATGGAAGTCCGCCATGGTGACCCCAATTCACAAAAATGGTGATGTGACTCTCACAAGTAACTACAGACCAATCTCCATCCTGCCCCCTTTATCCAAGGCACTGAAAATTATGGTTGCTGATCAACTAGTTGACTATGTGGAAAAATATCACCTCCTGTGCCCTCAGCAACATGGTTTTCATACAGGGCACAGCACCACCACAGCTCTCTTAGATCTCACCGCCTACATCCACAAGACCCTCGATCAAAACCTCTCGGTTGGCGCCACTTTTATTGACCTAACAAAGGCATTTGATACCATCAACCACTCCCTTCTGACTAGCCAACTATCATCCCTAGGACTATCCCTGGATGCCACCAACTGGTTCCAGAGTTATCTTAGTGACTGCTTCCAGCAGGTCAGAATCAGTGACACCATCTCGTCCTCCTGTCCAGTCAGGTCGGATGTCCCCCAAGGGTCTATCCTTGGCCCTTTACTGTTTAGCATCTTTGTGAACGGGCTCCCTGCTTCATGCCCCGACAAAATATTCCTGTATTTTTTTTTTGTTAGTTGTTTAACTAGGACTAGCACAATAAGCTGAAAGCTTTTTTACAGGTACGACCTGGGAGCACAGGGAAGTTAAGTGACTTGCTCAGGGTTACACAGTCTGCAAGTGGAAGCTGTGGGATTCAAACCCAGGTCTGGTCTGCTGGATGTCACCAGATTTGCAGCTCAGAGCCTTAAACCACTGCGCTATACTGTCTCCCTGTATGTCGACGATGCAGTCATTTTCACTAGCCACACTGACATCCATCTCCTCCAGCAAAAGCTGCAGCATAGTTTTGCAGAAGTCTAATCCTGGTTCAGGTCACACAAGCTCATCCTAAAACTACTCAAAAACTAAATCAATGTTATGTCATGGCACCCATAGCAAAACCAAAGGCCAAAAACTGCTCATTAAGAATGATGTGGGCACCCAGCTACAGCAGGTTGACCACTTCAAATATCTGGGTGTGACACTTGACTGCACACTCTCGTACACCACGCATATTCATAATGTCACAAAAACTGTTAACACCCACATTGGACTGCTATATAGACACAGACACTGTCTGACAACTGAAGCCTTGAAGCTAGCCATTCAGAGCTCAGTTACAGTGCTTACTGACTACGGTCTAGTAGTCTATGGATCTGCTAACACTACTCTCCAGCACATACCCCTAGCCCTGAATAAAGCCTGTCGGCTCCTCACCTCAGCCGCACGTCTCACAAACACATGTGATTTATATGAACAGGCCAACTGGCTACAACTATCTGGTAGAATAAAATACCATATCTGCATTCTTGCTAAGAAGGTGGCATTGGGGCCCATGCTTCCTGGTGTTCAGTCTTTACTGTCCCCTGACTGCGCCCCAAAACCAGGAGCTCTCTTAGATAGCTTTTTCTGTCCCTTGCTGCAGGACCTTGCAAAGACAGCACTCTTTCAATGTTAGGCCACCCCCCCCCCAACTGGTACAATTCACTCCCTTTGGATATTGCCAGCATCTTGAATCTCAAGCTCTTCAAACACAAACTTCGCCAATACTTGGTTACCAGTGCCAGCTCCTCTTAAAATACTTCCTCCACCCCTTCCTTGGATCCCAGCCTTCTTTCCCAACACTTGCCCCACCTTAATCTACCTCTGTCCCTCTTTCACACTACTTTCCACTATATTCACAAGTTGTTTTTTTTTCCTTGTGTACAATTTGTGGTATTTCTGATAAACCCGATACATAATGTCTCAGCAGACTCACGACAAAGCCTCTGGCGGCTAATGTAATCTTTTCATTTCTGTATTATTTATAAGCTACCTAATGATCCTGTGTTGTCATATACTGTATTGCCTACCTGTTAACTTGCCTGTTTCCTGTTTTAACTTGTGTTGCATCCATGATGTGGAACCTTTGTAAAAGAGGTGTATTCAAAATTTCAAATGAACAAATAACAAAGATTTAAAAAAATGGCTGAAGTGACAAGTGCAGAGTACAGCACAAACTATCACATACCAGGGACCAGCAGTAGGGGTGGAGAGGGGGCAGTACAAACCCTCCCACCGACTGCATCCAGTGCCACCAGGAAACTCCATTTGGGACCCTAGCAACAGCCGCCCCTCCAGCCAATCAGAGGGTGGCTAAGGCAGTACTTTCGAGCCCTGCTAACAGGGCTACTAGAAACAGAGTTTGAGCCACTCGCCACACAGCAGACACGGGGACCAGCAGGAATCATGAGGGAGCTCCAGAGACTGCAGCGTGCCATCCCCCAAGACTGCCTCCAGTGCCACCAGGAAGCTCCATTTGGGAGCCTAGCAACAGCCACCCCTCCAGCCAATTGGAGGGCAGCCAAGGCGGGGATTTCAAGCCTTGCTCAAAAGGCTAATAGAAACGAAGTTTGAGCTGCCAAGCCACACAGTAGATGCCAGGGACCAGCAGCAGGGGTCAGAGGGGGCTCTACAGACTGCAGCCACCCCTTCCCACCACCGATCGTCTCCAGTACCACCAGGAAGCTCCATTTAGGAGCCTAGCAACAGCTGCCCTTCTAGCCAATCAGAATAGATGGCAGCTCTGTGCATTTCCCAGCAAGAAACCAAGTGGCTATCCCACTTGCGGCCAGCAAAATAAGGACATGCGCAAAGGACAGCATCTGTCTC
Organism: Neoceratodus forsteri; assembly: GCA_016271365.2. Lineage (NCBI taxonomy): Eukaryota > Metazoa > Chordata > Ceratodontiformes > Ceratodontidae > Neoceratodus > Neoceratodus forsteri. The sequence goes on from CM028130.1 coordinate 884,075,432, forward strand.
AAATCTGATGGAGTCAGCCGGGCGGCTGGCCACTCTGCTCCATCAACCTCTGGACTCTGTCCACATGCAGTTCATGCAAGGCAAAAGATGCCATTGTATGTGCTTGTTTCATATTGTGCGATTGTAGCCAGAGACTTAGAAATTTATTTATTTTTATTTATTTAGTTTTTGTTGACCGGGTAAGTGCACTAGACAAATCCTGCCTATTTTCAGGCACGACCCGGGGTAGGGGGATACAGATGAATGCCAACCGACCATGAACCAGATTAAGCTGTTGGTGGTATTTTAAGTGAATGAGGGAAATTTGGCCAGGACACCGGGGAAATTCCCCTACTCTTTTTCGATAAGTGCCATGGGATCTTTAACATCCACCTGATTTACCACCAATCCAGGCAGATGGGACTTCGGTTTAACGTCTCATCCGAAAGACGGCACCTCAGAAGTGCAGCACCCCTCTCATGCTGCACTACAGTGTCAGTACTTGGATATTAACCCAAGTGCCAGATGTGGGAACTGAACCCACAGCCCTCTGATCTCCCGGCCTCAGAGGCGAGTGTGCTACCTACTGAGCCACTGACACTGAAATTGACAGTTTTATTAGCCTTAGCCACACCATATCAAGGGTAGCTTGTTTTGCAATTCTATACCCATGTATGTTGTAGACTTAGCCACACACCATATCTGGGGAAGCCTGTTTTGCAATTCTATACCTATGTATGTGGTTGCTGTCATATTATACTACTATAGCCAGAAACTTAGAAACTGCCAGTTTTACTGGATTTAGTCAAACACCCTCTCTAGGGTAGGCCTGGTTTACAATACTGCTGTCCTCTGTGGGCACAACTTAGAAATTGCCTGAGCTAATTCGCTGACTATAGCCATTACCCCATCAGGTGCCTTGCTATAATGTGGCCTACTAAATCACCTGCCATAGTGGTGCTATAATGTGGCCTGCTAAATCACCTGCCATGGTGGTGCTATAATGTGGCCTGCTAAATCACCTGCCACGGTGGTGCTATAATGTGGCCTGCTAAATCACCTGCCACAGTGGTGCTATAATGTGGCCTGCTAAATCACCTGCCACGGTGGTGCTACAATGTGGCCTGCTAAATCACCTGCCACCGTGGTGCTACAATGTGGCCTGCTAAATCACCTGCCACCGTGGTGCTACAATGTGGCCTGCTAAATCACCTGCCACCGTGGTGCTACAATGTGGCCTGCTAAATCACCTGCCACCGTGGTGCTACAATGTGGCCTGCTAAATCACCTGCCACAGTGGTGCTACAATGTGGCCTGCTAAATCACCTGCCATAGTGGTGCTATAATGTGGCCTGCTAAATCACCTGCCATAGTGGTCCTAACCCACCAAAGCCATTCAAGGGGTGTTACCTGGTTACCAATGACTACACAGGCTTTCTCTTAGCAATGTTATATGCGTCACTGTTTGTCTGGGCTGCCTCCCTGCTTAGTGCCAGGCCCAATACCTGTCCACCGTTCTCCAGCGCTGTCTTGTCCCTCCCCTATCTTAACTCACTCAGCCACTTACTCCCCCCTATTATTGTCACTCTATGGACTGTTTAACAAAGGGGTTCTCTATAGGCTCACTTACACTTACCTCAGGCCCCTAAGGTTTTGCGCCTTGTATAAGTCCCAGTCTATCTAATGGCCTGGTTGCCTCACTCCCTCCTATTCACTGCTGGGGATTCTGAATACAACCGAGGGCTCTCTTACATCTCGCACACAGACTCTTCCTGGTCCAGCTTTAACGGACTAAGGCTGATGCATATTAACATACACAGCCTCAGAACTAAGGTGCCTGAACTGGAAGCTTGGATAGCCCTTTACCGCTCTGATGTTCTAGATGCATCTGAAACCTGGCTAAAACCCTCTATCCTCCAGCATGAAGTCCCGCGAATTCGAGTCCGCCCATCTTTCCCAGCCCTATGTCTGAACTGTCCCAGGTAACAAAGGAACATTCATATGTATACTTGCCAGTAACTTGGTACTTGATTTTTGCACTTTATATGCATTGTACCTTTGTCAGTGTACCCTTGCACTTCTTTGTATTTTCATCTGTTATACCAATGTATCTCAAATGTGTTGACTCTTTTACATATTCTTATACCATCCTAATCTAATGTACTTTGAATTGTATGGATTACCCTTTGTCTGTATTACTCATGTGCTATCTTTATGGCCTGGGCAGTGCCTGAAAATGGTCCTTTGGATCAGCGCACCTACCTGGTAAACAAATAAAGAAAGAAATAAGTTGCCATCCCTGGTTACACCTCTTTTACGAAAGACTGTTTAGGGGAAAAAAGAAAGGGGGAGTTCTACTGTATACTTGAGACATTTTCAGCATCTCAGAAATCCCTTTGCACACACATCATTGGCCCTGTGAGTGTCTCCTTGTCAAACATATGTTGGTGAGCACTAAGCCCTTACACGTCAGCTGTGTCTATTACCCTCCATAACAGCTAAATCAGCCTCTGACGACTTTGTAGGATCCCTCTCCCTCGAGGAGTTAATAGTACTTGGTGTCTAACATAAACTGGAGTAAAACTGGCTCATGTAGTTTTAAAGCTCCCCTACAAGATTTGCACCTCAGCTAAATCATCACGGAGCCCACCCGTCTCAGTCTAAAGATAGGTAACCACTCCCTTCTCCTGGACTGGATCCTAATCAGTAGAACTGATGGGATAAAGTCTTCCGGTATTTTGGTGGAGCTGCTCAGCAACCACGCTCCTACTTTCTGCACATAGAGCAGAGGTTTAAAAAAAACAAACATCCGGGAGTCATTTATGTTCGAGACCACTCCCAGCTTAATGAAATGGCCTTCCTCACAGATTTAGCGTCTGTAAATTGGTCTGATATAGTGAGGCTAAACAATGTAGACACTGCGCTCAGCTACGTTGTATGCAACCTACTCAGCATAATGAACAAACGTACCTACGGTTCACAGAAGGGTAAAGGGCCTGTGTTCCAAATGGCTCTACTCAGAACTCCGTGTGTTCATTAAGAATAGGGACAAGGCCTGGTATTCTTCCAGGGCTTTTGGCCTGCTCCTTGATTGGGAAAATCATAGGGCATTGTGAAACTGCTGCAAGTCCAGTCTCAGGATAGCAAGGGCACTCCACCTCAAGAAAAGTACAGTTACTTAAGAACTTTCCGTAACAGTAGATCTTCGAGAGAGGCTCTTGCAGTAGGTATTCACATATAGGACTAAGCCGCCAGGCGTCAGGACCCTACAGAAAAATGTATAGCTAGCAGTCTCTGGCGGGGACTGCCCCCGATCAGGTGACCGGCATCATGCAGCGTCAGTATAAGGCGGTCCCACCCGCCTTCAGTTCTTTCCATAAGAGGCAAGACGAGAGAGAAGAGGATATTTCCCCCCATGGAAATAAAGCAAAGAAAACTTAGGGGGATGGAGGGCGGGAAGGCAATACCTATTGCAAGAGCCTCTCTCGAAGATCTACTGTTACGGTAAGTTCTTACGTAACTGTACTATCTTACTTCAAGGGCTCTTGCAGTAGGTATTCTCATATAGGACTGAGTCCCAAGCAGTCTGGAACAAGGAAAAACACTCAGGAGGAGGATTGTCATCCATAACAAACCTCAGGGCTGAAACAGGTCTCATGAAAGGAGACCTTGTAGGACAGCCAACTCAAAGCCTGCTCTACAGTGAAAGGCAATGTCCAAACTGTAGTGTTTCATGAAGGTATGGACAGAAGTCTAAGTTGTGGCTGCACAGATGTCTGCAGCCGACACATTCTTGAAACAAGCTGCAGAGGCAGCTACTCCTCTAGTGGAGTGACCTCTGACTTGACCCGGAAGCGTCTTGTCGTAACAGAAAGTGATATCATTCGCCAACTATTTTGATAGGCATTGCTTAGAAACAGCATTGCCTTCTCTTTTATGAGCAAGAGAGACAAAAAGCTGATTAGTCTTCCTGAGATCCTTAGTCTGACTGGTGTAGTATCTCAGGATTCTGTGAACATCCAAAGTATGCAAGAGGTGCTCCCCTTGATTGGAGTATTGTGTAAACAAAGCAGGTATCTCAATAGATTGATTCAGCATAGTCACCACCTGGGGGAGAAATGTAGGGTTGGTGCGTAGAGCCACACATTCCTTGTGGAAAATCAAGTCCGGGATTTTACACATCAAGGCCTGAAGCTCAGAAATGCGCCAAGCAGAAGTGATGGCTACTAGGAAGAGCGTCTTCCAAGAGAGGAACTTTAAATTAGCTTCCGCTGCTGGCTCGAAGGGAGGCAATGTGAGCCTCTCCTAGATAAAATTCAAGTCCAATGGAGGGGTAGGAATGCAAATGAGGGGTCTCAAATGGAGAACCCCTCTAACAAAAGTCTGAGAGACTTCCAGCTGAGCAAATGTCCTGTCTCCAAAGAGAATATGGTAGGCTGAAATAGCTACCATATGGACCTTTAACGAGGAATGGCAGAGACCCAGATCGAAGAGGTGACGCATGTAATCCAGGACTTTGTTGACTGGGCACGAGAAAGGCTCAAAGTCTTTAGAGTGTGCCCAAATGGAAAACCGTTTCCACTTCATAGCGTAGGTGGACCTGGTGGAAGGCTTCCTCGCCTCCACCAAAATGTCCGCTACTAAAAGAGAGACTCCGAAGTGGGCTTTAGCTACATCTGCAGGAGCCACGCATGGAGATGAAGGGATTTGAGACCTGGATGAACAAAGGTCCCCTGATCCTGGGTCAACAATTGTTGTGACAGAGAAAGAGGAAGAGGTGGATCCTCTGAAAACTGTTGCAGAAGAGAGAACCAAACTTGCCTGGGCCAGAAGTGGGCGATGAGAATCATTTGAGCCCCTTTCGATCAGAGTTTGTTCAGGACCCTGGGAATTAAAGGAATGGGAGGGAAGGCATAAATGAATATGTCCCTCCAACAGAGAGACAGAGTGTCCCGCCAGAAAGCATCTCACCCTGGAGCGAGTGAGCAAAAGGCGGGAAAGTTTTGCATTTTGGAGAGAGGCGAAGAGGTCTATCTGAGGTGTCCCCCACCGCTGAAAGATGTCATTTACAACCTGCTGATCTAACTCTCATTCATGGGACCTGGCTGAGGACCAACTGAGTTCGTCTGCCAGTGTTTTCCATTCCCAGAACATGAACTGTGGTCAGGTGAAGGTGATGCTGGGCTGCCCAATACCACACTCTCACTGCCTCCTGTACAGGGGGTAGGAACGTGTTCCTCCCTGTTTGTTTAGGTACCAGACTACGCACATGTCTGATTGGATGAGGAGATGACCGGGGAGAATGAAGGGAAGAAGAGCCTGGAGGGCATAAAGGACTGCCCTCAGTTCAAGCACATTTATGTGCACATTTTGCTCGAACCTGGACCAGCTGCCCTGAGTCCTGTCAAACGCTAGGTGGGCACCCCAACCCTCTCCTGGCGCATCTGTCATCAACGTCTGGGAAGGAGGAGCAATGCAGAAGTTAATTCTCAGACACAGGTTCTCCTGAACCATCCACTAGTGCAAGTCCCAGATCATGGGATCCAATACTAGCATCTCTTGGTCTAGATTGTCCCTGGTCTGGTCCCATTGCGACCGAAGCATCCACTGAGAGATCCACATATAGAGCAGAGTGAACAGAACTGGCGGAATGGCAGTCGCCATTAGCCCGAGGAGACAGAGGACTGACCTGGCTCTGACCCTTCTGCAACCGGACAGAAGACAAGCCTGATTTGGAGGGGTCTCGACCCTGTCCAGAGGCAAGAAGGCTTTGCCTGTGGTAGTGTCCAGAATTGCCCCGATAAACTGGAAGCATTGGCAAGGGACCAAGCGGGATGCAGGGGTTGAAATTAAGTTTTGTAGCCACTAGCCATCAGGGCTAATGACTGGGAAAAATCCACTGGTCCCACAGACTTTTCCACTGACCCAGTTGGTGTACATACTGAAGTGTTGCCTTCTCTAGTACAAGCCCACAGGGCTAGTTGAATGAAAATCTTACTAGCCCGATACAAAATCTACCACCATTTGGCTAGCGGGCTGGTGCCAATTTCGACCCTTGGGGATGTGGCCTGGTTGATGGCGATACCCAGGCTGGTAAAAACCTGCAGGGTAAGAGAAAGGGAATGCAGGAGTTCCTCCCTGGACGGGACCGCCAGGAGCCAATCGTCCAGGTACAGGAATATCTGCATGCCCTAGGTATGCAGGTGGGCCTCTACCACCAACAGGCATTTGGTAAACACTCGGGGGGGGCTGAGGAAAGACCAAATGGGAGGGCCTTGAATTGGTAGTGGTCCCCCTGAAAACCGAAAACAGGTATCTGCGATGGGAAGGGCATATGGGGATATGTAGGTACGCATCCTGAATGGCCAGAGCACATAGCCACAGTCCTGACCGAAGTAACGGTAGAAGGCTCTGCAAGGAGAGCATTCTGAAGCATCTGCACTCCACGAACATGTTCAGGGAGCTGAGGTCTAGAAATAGCCTCAGATCTCCCGTCTTCTTTGGAACTAGGAAGACATGGGAATAGTAACCTGTCCCCCAAAGATGAGTGGGGATGGGCTCTATCGCCGCCTTCGAGAGAAGGAAGATAATTTCCTCTAGAACCAGAGGAAGATGTTGCAGGGAGTAAGACGACTGTGGGGGGTTTGGGGCAGTTTCTGCAGAAACTCTATTGAGTGTCCTGCAGATATTAGCGGAGCACCCAAGTGTCCGATGTTATCCTCTCCAAACCCGGCAGATGGGAGGAGAATCTCCCCCCTTACCGATTCCTCTGGAACAGCCAGAGGGAGAGGTAGGGAGTCAGGAGGTGTGGGGCAGCGCAGCAGCAGAGGCTCCCATGTTTTTTTTGCTGGGGGGAGTCTTGGTTGCTGGAGGGGCCCAACGTTTGTTGGTGCGTTTTCCTTGAGGCTTTTGTCTTTGTTGGGTGTGGCAATGAAAAGGACGCTGCTGCCCTTGAGGGGGTCTGTACACAGTCTGGACAGACTTGAGTGCAGTACCCTTCTCTTGCAGTTTGGTTATGATGTCCTTGACATCACCCACGAACAGCAACAAACCCCTGAAGGGAGCATCCTGTATAGCAGACTATACCTTAGGGGCCAATCCTGACACGAGGAGCCAGGCATGATGCTGTGGGCCTACGGCGAAGGCTGAGCTCCTTCCAGCTGTGTCCACTGCATCGTAAGTGGCACGAAGCATGTGCCTACAGGCCGAATGAGCGGAACAGACTAGGTCTCCCAGTTCATGCTTAGTTTGTGACTCAGGAAGGGAGTCCAACTTGGATTCCACCTGGCTAAGGCTGGACTTCTGGAAATCCCCCATATGGGCAACATAATTGAGGGCCCTGATGCCTAGGGTAGAAGAGGAAAAGACGATCTTCTTGTACTGGTCTAGAAGACGGGATTCTTTGTCAGGCGGGGACGAGCTTAGATGTTTAGGGTTGGTGGAGAGGCCATGGGCGGCGCTGATGACAACCGAATCTGCCTTGGGGTGAAGGCTGAGAAAGTCTACACTCTCAGGAGCCTGGTATAGCCTGTCCGCCTTCCTCAGAAGGTGGGCTAGCATGCAAGGTTGTTTCCAGATGGTGGAAACAAGATCAACGTGAGGCTCTATCCAGGGTGGAATCAGTGCAGGAGAGGTCTTGGGCAGATCCAATGAGCAGCAAGTTTTTTACGCTGTGGATGTGGCTCCACTGATCGCCACTGGCGTGTTTCCTGGATCTTAATTAATAGCTCCAGAAAGGAAGGGTCCTCCAGAGGAAACTTCGGAGGATCCCTCGGCCTTGGGCGATCTTGAGTGTGGGGCTCGTCTCCATGGTCAGAGAGGCTGGACGCCGAGTATGAGTCAGATGTCTCTGAAGAAGAGGAAGAAGACTCCTCCCTGGGAGGGACGACCCCTCTGGGGAGTTCCCAGGGGTGCGTGTCCTCCCCGCCTCGGGCGCCAGAGGGTTCTCCTCTGGTGTCAGGCAATGGGGAGGGGGCCTCCCATCTCTGACATAGGGGGTCCGGTGTAGGGACCGATGCCGGGAAATGACTCTCAACCTCCTTGGTGATCTGAGCCCTGTCCTCAGCCCACCAGGAGGCCAAGATCTCCTTCAGATCCACCGGTGGAGGTGGAGGAGGTGGGGGATATGGGTAATGAGGGTACCCGTAATAGGAGTATCCGTAGCCAGACAGCGGGAAGCCCCGAGTCGGGTACTGAGGTGTTGGATACTGCAGTGATGGATACTGAGGGGCCGGGTACTGCAACACTGGGTATTGTAGTGTTGGGTACCCTGGTGCCAGGGGCTCTGATGAAGCAGAAGGACCTGGCAAAGGCCCTGCTGGTGGGCCGGACTGAGGAAGTGTCGGCCCCGAAGGCACTGGGTCCGGCATAGGTATACTGTCGAGCGGGTCAGACGGTCCTGACGAAGGAACAGGTCTTATGTCTGGCAAAAGGACGCCAGAGGGCAGCGTCGGGTCAGCCGGCATCGGGACCAGTGTCAGGGGGTCCAGCGCAGGAGGGTGGCAGCGCAGGAGGGTGGATCCCTGATGGCAGCATCTTGATGTCTTCGGTTTTAACCGGGGAAGGAGGATTAAAATCCCCAGGTGTCAACCGAGGGGACACAGGGACCTCAGTGGGCAACATAGTGAGATGTTGCATAGAGCCTGGGGCGTCAGATGGGACAGTGGGGTCTAGCACAGGTTTCTTGACCAGGTGATCATCAGAGGAGCCAGCAGCCAACTTATCGGCAGTGTTCGGGCGGATGTCAGAGGAGCCGGCGTCCGACTTACTGGGTTCCCTGTCCGAGGAAGGCAGCAAAGGAGTGGTGGCCTTGTCAGAAGGGGGTTTGGTTGGGCACTCACCCGAGGAGGTGAGTGGCTTAGCAGTCTTGTCTGGGCGGGCGGTGGTGGAACAGACATCCGACTTACTGGACCCGCTCTGACTGGAAGGCCGCGAAGGAAGAACGACCCTAACGGGAGCAGAGGCCTCCTTTGTCCTGGAGGCTCCTGAAGGGCCCGAGCACGTGCCAGATGGGAGGAGAGACGCCTTCTTGGTAGTCACCAAGACGGCAGTCGAAGAGGATCCCCCGGAGGGGATGTTACTTTGAGGGCCACGACTCCAGCCTAAGTCGCGCCTGCTGTGGAAGGCTACTCCCGCTCCCGGTGCTCTTTCTTGTCACGCTTCTTTTTGTGGCCTTCGGAGGAAGTGGACACCTGCCTAAGCTTTTTTAACTCTTTTTCCATGGAGGCCATTTTCTTTTTGAGGAGATGGGCTTCCAGGGCCTGCTGCCTTCTCTTGCGGGTAGCCGAATTGAACTTCTGGCAGTGCTGGCACTGCTCCATGGGGTGGTCGGGGCCTAGACAGAAGAGGCACAAGGAGTGGCCGTCCTTGTGTGGAAGCTGGGAACCACAAGAGTCGCACTTGTTTTTATGTGATTCAGAGGGTGAAGGGGACGACATACACAGCAGATGTTTGTAGAAAAGTCAAAAAAAAAAAATCGAGAAAAAGGTTTAAAAAATTGAAAAACCTTAAGACCAACGAACGACTGATGAGCACTGTTCTACTGCAAGGAACTTTCACAAGCTGACGGTGGGAAAGAAATGGGTGGCAGGTGTGGGAGACCACCCCTTTATACCGCTGTCACATGACACCAGTCACCTGATGTGGGGGCGGTCCCCCGCCAGAGACTGCTACGTAGAAATTTTTCCATGAGGTCCTGACGCCCTTTGTCGCCCGAATCCACGATCTCCGTCTTATCAATCGAACAGATTGCCCTGGTGGTCCAGTGGGTCCCCCCACCCACACAGGACTCCCAGCCCACCCAGCTCCCCCCATCAGCAGGCAGTATACCGGCCCACATACCACTGCGGCTGCCCGCAAAATGACAACTTACAGTAGGTGCTGTAAGCTCACTGATCCACACTCTGGACCAATGAGCTTGCAGTGCATATTGAACTACTTCACAACTTTATGAATGAAGTCATTCATTCACACGGTTGTGAAGTATGACAGGAAGGCTAGGTGGGCTGGAGGTCCTATGTGGGTGGGGAGACCCACTGGACCACCAGGGCAATCTGTTTGATAAGATGGCAATCATGGATTTGGGCAACGAGGGGGTACCACTGGACTACCAAGGATTATACAGAGTGCTACAGTCAGCAATCAGAGAAATGGAGGGAAGGGGAGACCCTCTGGACCGCCAGGGTCATGTATTATATTTTAACATGGCGACTGGCGTTACAGTACAGGTGGGGGGCACCACTGGACCTCCAGGGTCATTTAATTAGATGTTAGCATGGCAATCAGTGCTACGGGGGCGAGGGGGGTTCCACTAGACTACCAGGGATCCGTCATACATTTGCTACAGCAATCTGAGGGTTGGGATAGGGAGGTGGTACCACTAGACCACCAGGGACATATGTGGGAGCTTCTGCATAGTGTTCAGGGGGCGGGAGGGTTGCCACCCAAGGCTGGCGACTGCTGTGTTGTGCACTGCACTACAGCAGCACGCCTGTGGGTGGTGGCCACTAGAGCCTTTTTCTATGGGCTCAACTTTGGGCTCAGGTATGTGGCACAACTCTGGGTTGTGCCTGCAGATGCACCGCACTTCCCAGGCTGAATATTGGGATGTGCCACATATGCATAGGCACGCCCCCTGGAGTTGTGCCACATACATTATTTTTGTGCCTCAGTACACTGGGAACTGTGCTGCACAATTCACCCTTTTGGATACTGCCCCATGGCACAGTTCTGGGGTTGTGTTAGGCATAACCCCTTTGAATATCTAGCCCATACTGTATAATACAAACCCAGTGAATGACCCTGCCTTTGCAGCTGAGGCTTTATCAAGTTCTTCATGGATCTGGCCCAGTTCCAATATTCCTCTCAGGTTACCTCCTCCCCTCCGGCCCAGCCATGTCTCCCCCTAACTTCCACTCACTCCACAGGCCTCAGTTCCACTTTAGGCTCATCTCTTGCTGGAAAGTCTTACTCCAGTTCCAGAGAATCAAGGGAAAGAGTTCTGCAGGCCATGATAAATTAGAGCCAATACGGCTCAACCTTGGAGCCCTCACAACCCCCATAACTACTCTATTCAACATGTCCCTACTCTATGGTGTGTTTCCAAGTGATTGGAAGATTGTCCATGTAGTCCCCATACACAAAGATGATGCTAGAAAACCTGCTAAAACTACTGACCCTTCTCCATACTATGTATCCTATCCTAAATACTAGAGCAGTTGATCTTTAACCAGATCCAGGAGTACGCCACAGTACACTCTCTGGCCACTGCTGTTCAACATGGCTTTCGCAAGAATCATTTGATCAACACTGTCCTAGTTCGCTCGACAACCAACATATCTGAGGCCCTGAAGTCTAAACGAAGACTTAACTAAGGCTTTTGCCTTGGTCAATTACAAGTTGCCCCTCCATAAACTTAAACTTGGGTTTGATAACCTGTTCTGCTCTTGGTTCACTAGCTACCTAACTGGCCGTAAGCAGTTGGTGAAGTGGAGAGGATGCCTCTCCTTCCTATGAGCTATCACAAATGGGGTCCCCCAGTGGTCCATCCTCGGCTCCCTACTGTTCTCTCTGTTCACAAATGACCTACCAGAGCATTTTGACTGTGCTAGTGTCGTTCTCTATGCTGATGATGCGGTGCTCTACAAAAGTCATTCTGACATCATCTCAGTTGAGAGACACCTTAAAGCGGACTTCCTCCTATTGGAATCATGGCTTAAGGCAAACAACTTGCTGCTAAACGTTACCAAAACTAAGTCCGTCCTCTTTGGCCCTAGTCATCTAAGCACAGATAGGGGCAAACTATTAACTATCACCTTCCTAAGAGGTGATCCCATTGAGAATGGTAACCTCACTCAAATACCTGGGTGTCATCCTAGACCAGGAGCTCTCTCACTCAGTCCTCATGTTGACTGAGCAAGAAATCTTTACCTCTCGACAGAAGCAAGGGTGACCACAGCAAACAGTATCCCACTACCCACCATCCTGTATGGTGCCCCCATCCTCTCTTCTCTCAGAGGATAAACTCAATACACTAAAATCCCTCTACCATCATGCGTCTCACTTTGCAGTGGCTGCTAATAAAAGGGAACATCACTGCAATTCCTTCTTCACACTAAACTGCCCCCCACCTCCTCAGAAGAGAGGATACACTTTGTCCCTCACTGCCTGGCTCACAAAACTGTATACTCCCTTCCCCTCCACCTTACCTCTCTCCTAGCTGTTAAGACAGCCCAGCTGAGGCCTTTGATCCTCCTCCCAACTACTCCTCTTGATGTATAAATCTGCAACATCTGATGGCATGAGGTCCTTTGCCTCTGTGACCCAAAGGCTATGGAAAGACCTGCCGGCCAGCACACAGACCTGTTCTAACTTCAGGTCCTTTAAAACATTCCTCAGTGACCTACCCCTTAAGTATTGTCCATGTACTTGCCCGGGCTGAGGACCCTTAGCAGCCTCTATGGGGCTACTACATAATTCCGTTACAAGCACTCCCTCCTCGTCAATGTTTCTGCTTATTTAACGGTTGTTGTAGTCATAACCATTGTTTTTCCTAAATCACTGTCACATGTTTTTGATTTATTGTAAATTGTCCAATGTTTCATTGTTGTTGCTGTGGAAAACCTTACACTGAATTACCCTACTGATTTTTTTGTTGTTGACTCTTATATTGACTGTTGTATTAAACCTGCGTCACCCTGAAAAAGGGACTTAGAGTCTCAGTGGGCCCACCCGGTCAACAAAATACAAATAAATAAATGGGTACAAAAACTAGCAAAGCACAACTTTATAGTGGCATTGGTATTACAACATACTAAGAAGCGTTGGGGGAAATAATAAATAGGGCAAAAATGGAAGACAGGGAAGAAGATGGGATGTATGGGCAGAAGCAGGAGGGGCAAACAGAGTTCTGATACCCTACAAAGACTTAACAGAAATGTGCACCACCTGTTTAGTATTCATCTTGGGAGAAAGGACAATGGATTCTTAGAAATGGCATATCTTGTTTTCCCATTTTCTACCAGTCCAGTCCCCAGCTGTCGGCAACTGCCCAGCCCCGTCACCTAACCAGAACCCCAGAGGGTCCCCCTACCTGTCTTGCTGGCACCCCACTCCCCAGGGTGGGGCCTTCGAGGGGGGGGTTGCACTCTCCTTCGGTAAGTCTGAATATGATGGTGGGGAACCCCGCATGCTGAGCAAACTGGTGGCCTGGGGCCCGGATGTACTAGGCGACACTATTGGACTGGTATGTTTTATATTCTTCTGTCCGCCATCCCTGAAATGTTAGCTGTAAATGTGCATGCCACATGCATGCAATCATCATGCATGGAATGCTGGAAGCCACTGCATCTACCCACCCCATGCAGTCCCTTGCCTGTAAGGCTCCACCTGTAGGCCTCCAGTGGCATTCTTGCAGCAAGGATCAGTTTGCCTCCCACCCCTGAGGCGGCAACTATCGTATGGGACATTCAATGCTTCTCCCACCACCAGCCCTTCAGCGTCCTGAACCAGACTCCACTGATTTCCATGCGACAGCCCTGCTGCTGCACCAATGGGCCTGTACACACCTGATATTTTGTACTGTACTTTGGATTCCAGGGTATTAAATAGCTGGTATAACATAGCAAAACGCTAAGCAAAACAAGGCGTAATGCTAACCATTTTCAGAAATGCTTAGCAGTAGACTGCTAACCATTTTTTGAGGGAGTCTATTAGCCAGTACACAACATTAATAAAACTATATAATTTTTTTTACATGTGGCTAATCAGTCTGTGTCAAGTGCTATGCATTTTCACAACTGATTAGCACTTTCACGCATCAAACTGCTAATCAGTTTTTTCAGTTTATTTAAAACCCTGGATTCAATTATTCTGCATTGTATTTGTAACTTTAAAAAAAAAAAAAAGTTTATTTCATTTCCCTGTCCATCTCTTCTTCTCCATGGTACCCCAAAGACCAGTCACTGACCTCCTGGACTTGCCTGTTAGCCATCTCCCCTCCAGAACTACAACTGGGGTGGGTGGCTTGCACTGTCAGTTGCACATGGTCAGCAGACCAAGCATTTCCCTTCCTACTCTGGTTTTCTGGTGTGCATGCAAGCTATTGCTGTCTACACCCTCCCCTCCATGTGATCCTGCAATGTGTCCCCTTCGCCAGTTGGCAGGCAAACTGTGGGATGCTATATCCTGCTTTCCCGAGCGAGGGTAAGCTCTCCTACAAATACTTGATCTTTCCTCCCCTGGCCACCCCTCTCCACATCCATCAGAATTTGCTCCGGAACCCGGGTCACTGGCGTAAAAAGTGGCAGCACTACTGTTGTGTTACCAGGCTGGACTGTCACTTTAGTTTTTTTGTATTTACCTAGAAATTACTGCATGCCCACCCCAAAGGACACCTGGAAATAAGCTCCGGCTATGTGTGCCTTTTCTGGTCGTCAGAATTTAAAATAATTATCAAACTCAGCTACAGCTGCTGTGTATTGTGTTATGTTATGCCTCCCACCCTCAGCACACAACCCTAAAGGTACAACCAGGGACTGGGTTACCTTCACCCAATCCAACCCTAGGGGCTCATGGCACATGAGATTCTGCAGAGTGTGTAATGCCTCTAGGGTTAGTTTAACAAAGGTATCCCAACTTCTGGAGTACTTTAATGCTATTATTAAACAAAAATGTTTTCATTTTTTTAAATTATTTAGCTAAAATTCTAATTGTTGTTTTGTACAAGACTGTTTCCAGCCATTAACCTAACTCTCTAACTGACAGCTAATCAGAATGCCTCATTTCCAGAAATGATTTTGTTTTTTTATTTTGATTTTTTTTTCCTCCTCCACCACTCCCTGTCGGCCACTCCTTCGGGCAAACAACGGACCCCGCCACTCACTCTGCCACCACCTATTGGCCACCTTTGTCACCACAGCATGTCCGAGGAAGGCAGTGGAGTGGCGGCCTTGTCAGAAGGGAGTTTGGCTGGGCGCTCACCATATTACAGCCACCCAGGGGAGGTAACCAGGTGTAACTCTTCACCGGGTGGGTCCCCCTCCTCCAAGGAGAAAGGCACCAGTGGGGGCAGCCAGTGCACTCTTCACTGGCCCCCCGGGCACTGCTGTGGTGGTCTTCTGGGGTCAGCCCTGGGGCATCTGTGGCAGCGGGAGACTGGCAACCATCATCTGGTTGAGTGGGGAGTTTTTTCCTGCTTTCTCACCTGGGAGAGTGGCTTACCCCGACGTCAAGGCGTACGCCGATGTCCACCACACGCGTGCGCCCCCCCCTCCCCAGTCAGCGGGTCCTACACGCTACTGTTCTCCCGGCCTCCGCCAGGAGCCAGTAGGTGCCAGACTGCATCCCCACCCTCCCCCCATGGGAGAAGGCGAGCAGTCGGATGCTCAAGTCTTCTCCCCCCCAGCTGGCCCTCTGGCATCCCGGGTCCGTTTCCTAACCTGGGTCGCCAGCGCTGCAAGCGGAAATCCAATCATTACGCCGACGTGCCAAGACATGGTTTTATATAGCAGGTTCACATCCTGTGAAGAAGGGATTCAGAAATGACATCACTGGAGCACATAATGTCTACATTGAAATGTGCTGGCTAGTCAATATGTACGTAGGAACTGCAGACTTGAATGCTAACAAAGCATTCACTGTTTCTGGAAAAACAATGCACTCCTACAACTTGCCTTATGAGATTTTTTTTCCTGAACCCCACAACTTTGAAGCCTGGATTTGGGAGTAGGTGTGTGCTGCCTTCATAACAGATGCCAATACTGCTCTTTTGTCAGACAAGGCATGGGGCAAGACAAAGATTTATTTCTTTGGCACCCTATTCAAGAAGGCTCTGGGTGCCATGCTATAAAACAACCAATCAAGTATATAAATTAAAACTCTCAATAACACTAAACAGTAGCTCAAAAGAGAATGCCCGATTAAACAGGTATGTTTACAAGTAGGACTCTACTGTGCAACCAGAGTGGACAGCAGCAGGTGTATGGGAACAGGCAGCCTTCACTGACTGACTCAGCTTCCCATGTGGGTCCCCATGACTTGCATACACACATCCTGGTTTTCCAGGTAGCAAAAGAATGTGCTGCCCCCACTCCACTGTACTGCCTAGCTGCATGGTTTTACATGTTTAGCCTGGTAACTTTATTTCCCTCTGTGTGTGTGTGTGTGTGTGTGTGTGTGTGTGTGTGTGTGTGTGTATATATATATTATATATATATATATATATATATATATATATATATATATATATATATATATATATATACATACACATACTACTATCTCTATTATCACCCCCTTCAACCCTTACAGTGGGGTTGCTGTTGTAGCTGTCTCCTTCCTCTGTCTATATTTACTGTTATTTCCCCCAATCTTCCACCCTTACAGTGGGGTTGCTGTTGTGGCTGCCTCCTTCCTCTGTCTATATTTACTGTTATTTTACACCCCCAACTTCCACCCTTACAGTGGGGTTGCTGTTGTATCTGCCTCCTTCCTCTGTCTATATTTACTGTTATTTTATCCCCCGCCCTTACAGAAGGGGTTGCTGTTATGGCTGCCTCCTTCCTCTGTGGGAGGGCAGGGAAGCATCTGCTTTTACAGTCTATGCCAGTTCTGGTCCTTAGTCTGCCAGCAAGGGGTGTGCGAATGCTGGGAGAGCCTTGTGCCTACTCTCTAACCACAGGAGAAGAGTGCATCACCTTCCAACATGTTTAACCAACAGCAAGCCCCAGTTTAGGATTATGGGGCACTCACACAAAGCCCGGTATCCTGGCTGGTGGCACCATACACTTCTGCTATGCCGCTAGGCTGCTTTTTCAGCTTTTTAAAAGCTAGTTCAGTACGTGTCCCCACGAGAATAAAAAATATCCCCATTATGTCCCCAAATGTACTATGTTTTACAAAGATAATACTTCCCTTTTTCTTGTACTGCAACTTTTTACGTATTTAGGAGACTAACGTGCTAATTTTGCTAACTGATGCACATATAATTTAGCCATGTCCTTAGCACAGGGATTCATGCCATGGGGTTCCTGTAATATGGCTATCTTAACCACATTCACAGGAAATGAACAAGGACAGTGGTAGTTTAAGTAAAACCAGCTTTCTGTTCTGAACACTTGGCAATTTTCTGCTGAGAGAAAATCTCTACTTGCAGTTTTCCATGGTCCTAGTTATAAGTCAGATTAGACCTTTCATTGTGATTTAGAGAGGTTTTGGAGGCACACAACTCAATTTGGTAAAAGCAGGAACAGGAAGAGGCACACACTCACAAATGCATGTGGTCAGCAATACCAGTGTACTTGTCCAAGATAACATCAGCACTCGCTTGTGAAATCACAAACTTGAGAAAGACACTGCTACACATTGCCAAAATGTGAGAGACAAGAATGCAGCCATCAAGAATCTTTTTCAAGCTCTGCAGAGAGCCAAATGTCTTTTCATGGCAAATGTTAAGGAGAACAAGACTGATGCACCAGACTCCGCATACCAGGCAAGATATTCACTTTTAGGAGTTGAGTACTGAGAGGAAGGGAAAACTCAAACAAAAAGGACCATGAAACTAATTGCCCTCATCACCGCAGTGTATATAAACTGATGGCCAGGACTGGGCTTTAGACTACTACAGTACACCAGCTGGTCTCTGATGTATCAAGTTTTTTCTTTTACCAAAAAAGTCCTGAAAACTACCTACCCTCAGTGATATGGATCCAGTCTCTTTATTCACAGCAAGATCAGCCGATAATGAGATACTGAGGTCCATGCTGTCTGAGGTACCCACACTGCCCAAGTCAGAATCCCTCCTCGATTTCCTATTGGCCAAAGGATCTGAAGACCCCAAATACCCATTGGCTATTCCCTCTCCAGCTGAGTGTTCCAAGTAGTCCACTTCTGGAATTGGGCTCCTGTTGCATTGTTCCACTTCTGCAGGTGCCATCTCTGACTCTGGTGCCCTTGATCTTCTGTCCCTTTTGTCAGAAAGTTTAATGGGAGTCATTGTCTTCCCTTCCTCACCTGGCTTCTCCTCCATACTTGGGGTGGTTTTGCCATCCTCGGTTCCAGAGTCAGAGCTGCTAGTTTTGAAGGAATTTTCTCTCTCTGGTTTGTCACTTTCTCCACTGCCAATCCCCTCATCTGAGAGCTTGTCACTCTGCACGTCAACCTGGTCCTTGGTAGGGCCCACTGGTACCTTCACTCCACTGACTTCGGGAATCGTGGGTGATTCTGAAAGCTTCACTCCTTCTAAGCTGATCTGACTTACTTCTGAAGGGTCCCGCTTGTGAGTACCTGGGGGCTTTAAAAGAAATAGTTGTCAAAATACTGAACACAAGCAAGACATTTTTTTTTGCTTATAAATCATGAACTTTCTAAATAAAAACAGAAATCATATTTGATTAATCAGACTGTAAATCAACAGAATCCACTGCATACCACCTTCCCAGCATAGCTGCTTAAAGAACAACTAACGCCTTTGGAAAACTTTGGAAAACATAATATTTGGACACAATATTTCATATATATGTATGTATGTACTGCATATGTATTTTACAGAGTTCTCCCTACCATTGCTCATTGCTGAAGAAATGTCCACAAAAACACATTTTTAGCCCTCAGTTTATCTGCCTCTGTAGCTTACTCCCTACTTGACATTATAATGGTCTGTTGTGACATCACAGTCTGTTGCCATGGGAATAACTATGGTGTCACAAGGAGAATATTATATCATCAGGTTGGGAAGATACAGTAAGAGCTGATGAACCCTCAAGGAACAACTCTCCTGGCTTCATGTATATGACATCAATAATAAATAATGAAGATACAAAATACAGAGCTAATGAGAAATAGAAGCTGTTTTATGTCTAAATACTGAGGAGTCGGTGGCTCTTTAAAAACCCTGCAAATTAAACAATTTTCTTACTTTCATTTTTCTTTACTCTATGATTTTAAGGGTGTTTCTAGGTATGTATCAGACGTCAGCTGAGATGTGACTAAGCCCAGCCACCAATGTCAAGGTGAACCCCATGGTTTCGTATCTACTCTAACATTTTAATTTTGATCTTGCTTATCTAAAATCTCACTGTCACGCTCTCCTTTTTATGCGAGACTCCTCTGAAGCTTTCCAATATTCCCTTTTACAGTAAAGAGAGACATGCAGGTGGTCAGTGAGGAGCTTACTACTGGAGAGGCAACACCTCCCAGCTGTTAAGCAAATCACGATTGTAGCAAGATCTATCTTGACTTGGTCACTAAGCTGTAATCACATTTCCTCTAAGTTCCTCAGTTTCGTAGGGGAGCTACTGGACCCTTGAAAAATGGTGGAGTGATGCATGTCCTTCTGTGACATTACCCGACTGTACTTTCTGTACTTGGAACCAAGCATTACATGTATGTTCACGTTTTTGCTCTTTAAAAAAATGAATAAACAAAGTAAAAAAAAAAAATTGTGGCATAAAGGAAAAAGAAAAAGTAAAAAAAATAAATGTTACATTTGCTGACTTTTGTGAACAGCTATTGGGGAAGGGGAAGAGAGCGCACACGGGATTTTGCTGAGTTACTGATATAGGCCACATACCAGTAGCACCCCAAGAAGTGAGGGATAAATCCAGGAGCTGACTTCTGAGCCAGAGCTGGTTTGATGGCCCACTAACCCACCTGTTCCAGAGTTCTTATTCTACAGGGATCTCTCTCTTTCCCCGTTTCAGCAGAGACACACAGCACACTGGTGTACTGTGCCCACGTTAAATCCACCATTCTGACCATCTCGAGTGCTGAATTTGTCATTATAGATTAAGGGAGCACTCTGACCAATCAGAGTGCTCCTTTCCTCTATGCATGGCACACACACTTTGTGATGAGTGTCTCACATGCAGCTGTGATGGAAACAAGCATGTTCAGGTAAGGTTTAAAAAAAAAAAAATAATTCATGCGTTATTTATCAAGCTGAATAAATACTGTATTACTACCACCACCGAGACCACTCTTGTGGTTATGAGAGTGGTTTCCCATTCTTACCTTTGGTTCGTGGTTCTCATACCTTAAGAATGCCTCGCAACTGTAAGAGTGGTGTAATCCAGAAGCAGAAAGCACAGGGAAGGAAGGCTGTTCCAGACATGAAGAATCCGGTTACAGAAGGGAAACTGACAAACAGCCTTTATACAGTGTGGGGCAGTGAACTGAAATTACTTACACAGAAACAATGTAGTGTGATGATGTAAGGGACTATCTGCCCCTTCTGCCTCACAGCTGTGATTATACCCAATTTAAGTGTGGACAAGCATTCAAGCTTATCAGCTGGAATGTGACTCCTACCTATGCTGCGTAACCCTTGATGCCATTTTCCCTAAGGAATCTTTCTAGAGGAGCTGTGGTTCTATATTTCAGACTAGCAGACTTTGAACAGATAAGGGAATTGGTTAAGGGCAACTTAGGGGTAGAGGAGAGGTGAGGAGAAATTAAAGGGACTATTCTTGCAGCAATCAAACATGAAAGGAAAAAAAGGGGGGCCTTCATTAGCTACAAGAAGAAACAGGAGAATGAGAAATGGAACACATACCAGGTAAAGATGAAGCAGGCCAAGAAGGCAGTCAGCAATGCAAAAACAGTCAAAGAGCTGTGTATTGCAGAGATAGTCAAGGGAGGGTATAATCAGTTCTTTAGGCACATCGGGGAAAAAAAGGAAGACAGGAAAGGGAAACGTTAGACTGGGTAGAAGAGGATGAGCAGAAGGATGCAGTTCTAAATGACTACTTCTGCTCAGTATTCAAAGTGTAGGATAGCAGGCCTCAGCCGGAAAGCATCTTAAAGGCTGCTGCAAGGGGGATCCCAGAAATGGGACAGGTGGTAATTACAGAAGAAAGGGTAAGAGAAGGAATTACAGCTCCGAAACTAGACTCCAGGGCCAGATGGGATGCACTCGAATGTGCTCACGGAACTGGCATCAGAACTGGCTGAACCTCTGGCAGGACCTAGAGGCCATCATGGAAGAGGCCAACCTGGATATTGTGGCCATTGCAGAGTCATGGTGCACTGAAAACCATGACTGGAACATGGTCATACCAGGCTATACTCTGTTCAGAAAGGACAGGGTAGGAAGAAAAGAAGGGGATAAGGTGATTTACACAAAAACAGAATTTGACGGCAGATGAGGACCACTTGGCCCACCTAGTCTGCCCATTTCCCTACCTACTGGATAAGCTGCAGATCCTAGTTGCCCAACAGCCTACTTCCTCCTACCCCTCACTATAATTGCCTTATGTCTGTCCCATGCATTCTTGAATTCCCCCACTGTTTTTGACCCCACAATCTCCTCAGCAAGGTGGCTCCATGCGTCCACCACCCTCTCCATGAAAAAATACTTACTCACATTGCCCCTGATCCGTTCCCCCCCCCCCTATCTTCAAATTGTGCCCCCTTGTTCTTGTACATCTCTTTCTGAAAGATGCTCCCGTCTTGGAATTTGTCGATTCCCTTGAGGTACTTGAAAGTTTCTATCATGTCCCCCTTCTCCCTCCATTCCTCAAGGGTATACATGTTAAGCACTTTTAATATATGGATCATGAATTTAATATGCCTGTAAAGCATAAAAAAATCTGCGGTAATACTATCACTCCCGAAGTGATAATACGACACTTCGAGAGTGATAATACTATTGTTCAGGCCCCTAATTGTATCGTTCGGGACCTGAACGATCGTATCAGTGAAAGTCAACAGTGCACGCGCCACTCTCTCTCTCTGCCCAAGTCTCCCAGCGTGCCTTCTGATTGGCCCTTTTTCCAGTGTGGGCAGGCAGAAAAAATTTAAAAAACATGGCGGACAGTTCTCACTAAGCAAGACCATTTCTCCTGAGAATTATCTGACTTTTTTTCTTTACGTCGCAAAAAGGGATACATGGTCACGATCCTACCTTTCCGAACACAGAAAAGGTAGGATCTGTGCTAAAACAAACATAGCAGGGGAGGGCGCACTGAAACTCTGCGGCACTTGGCCAGCACGCAGAAAGTCCTTGCTGCACAAAAAACAATCACAGACATGAAAAAAACCTTGCATCTATATATTAAAAAAAAAATTAAAAAAAATAATAAAGGATAGCTCACTGGGCATTAACCGGTGAGTCATACCATCTCAAGGTTCTGGACAATGTAACCTCTCGACTATGTGTCCAGAACCTCTCGATGGTATTACTCACCAGTAATACCCAGTGAGCTAACCATCATTCTATTTTTAGTCTCTCTTCGTATGGCTTCTGTTGCAGACCCTGCACCATTTTAGTTGCCCTCCTCTGGACTGCCTCCATCCTGTGTCTGTGCTTGCAGAGATGGGGTCTCCAGAATTGCATGCAGTACTCCAGATGGGGTCTCACCAACTGTCTGTACAGAGGGATAATAACTTCCTGTTTTCTACTGTTGATGCCTCTCCCTATGCATCCCAGTATCCCCCCAGCCCTCCTTACTGCCTTCTCACACTGCTTGCCCACCTTTAGGTCATCTGATATAATTACTCCTAGGTCTCCTTCGATTTTTGTTGTTAACCCACCCCCCACTGTGTACTCTTCCCCTGGGTTTTTGTTTCCCAGATGCATTACCTTGCACTTCTTTGCATTGAATCTGAGCTGCCACATATTTGACCATTCCCCCAACCTTGCCAAGTCCCTTTTAATCCTTTCCACCCCGCCTTATGTATCAACCCTGTTGCAGATCTTTGTGTTATCTGCAAAGAGACATACCTTTCCTTCCAGGTGCTCTCCAATGTCACTTATAAAGACATTAAAGAGGACCAGTCCCAGTACCAAACCCTGCGGTACCCAGCTAGTTACCCTACTTTCTTCACTGTGGACTCTGTTTACTATTACCCTTTGCGTCCTGTTATCCAGACAGTTTTTTCATCCAGGCTACCACCTTGGGACCCACTCCAAGGCTGCTTAATTTGTATATTAATCTTTTGTGTGAGACTGTGTCAAATGCCTTGCTAAAATTTAGGTAGGCCATATCCACAGCCCCTCCCTGGTATACTACTTTGGTCACCCAGTCAAAGAAATCTATTAGGTTCATCTGACATGACCTTCCTGCTGTGAAAACATGCTGCCTTGGGTCCTGTGCCCCACTGGCCTCTAGGTACTCAACAGTTCTTTCCTTCAGAAGTGATTCCATCATTTTCCCTACCACTGAAGTCAAACTAACTGGTCTGTAGTTTCCTGCCTCTGCCCTGCTCCCACTTTTGTGAAGTGGGATCACATTTGCCCTACTCCAGTCCTCAGGTACCACCCCATCCTCCCACGATTTGTTAAAGAAAGTAGTCAGTTGTGTTACTAGTTCTACCTTTAGTTCTTTTAGAATTCTTGGGCGAATCCCATCAGGCCCCATTGCTTTGTCCACCCTCAGTTTCAATAGTTCTTTCAAAACCCTTTCTTCTGTGAATGGACTGGTATCAAGCACCCTATTCAGAGTCTCTCTCTCTTGTTTGGTTTAGGTACCTCCCCCTCCTCTTCTGTTGTGAATACTGACCAGAAATATTCGTTCAGTATCCCCGCTTTTTCACTGTCACCCTCTGCCCACATCCCCTCCCCTTTATTAAGTCTCTGTATCCTTCCCTTGGTCTTTCTTCGCTCCCTAACGTACCTATAAAAGGTTTTATCCCCCTTCTTAACAGAGTTGGCTATCTTTTCCTCAGTTTGTGCCTTTGCTATTCTGACTGCCTTCCCTGCCTCCTTCTGCTTTAACTGATCAAGTTCTCTGTCCTGCTCCTTCTGTGTTACCTTATATTTCCTGAATGCTATCCTTTTCTCCTTAGCCGTCCCTGCCACCTCTTTTGAGAACTATAGTGGTTTTCTCCTTCGTTTTGTTTTGTTGATTTGCTTCGCACAAAGGCTTGTTGCCTCTACGATGGCTGTTTTAATTATTCCCCATTGTTCCTCCCCCCCTCCTTCTTGCCCGTTTGCTAGTGCTTTTCTGAGGCACTCTCTCATTTTCCCCAAAGTCAGCCTTCCTAAAGTCCAATACTCTTGTGTTTGTAGGCTTGACTTTATGGCTGAGTTTATTGTGAACCACACTGTTTGGTGGTCACTTGTTCCCAGATGGCTACCCACTTCTAAATCTGAGATCCTTTCTCCTTCCCCATTTGAGTACCAGGTCTAAGACTGCTCCCTCCCGAGTGGGTTCCAACACTAGCTGTCTGAGGCATACCCCCTGTAGGGCATCAAGAATGACCCTACTCTTGGATGTGCCTGCAGCAAATGTACTCCAGTTAACATCAGACATAGTCAGGTCCCCCATCAACAATATCTCACCTTTCTCTACCATTTTAAGGATGCCATCCATCATTTCCTTGTCCATTTCCTCCCCGAGATGGGGGTCTGTACACAACCCCCATGCGGATTGTGGTGCCATTTCCTGTCTCCAGGGTGACCCACAGTGACTTATCAACTTCCCGTTTATTCTTTAGTTCTGCGGCTTTAATCCCATCCCTTATATAGAGAGCTACTCCTCCTCCTCTTTTACCCACCCTGTACCTCCTGTAGACTGTGTATCCTGATATGTCGACATCCCAGTCATGGTTCTCTGTGTACCATGTTTCAGTGACTGCCACAATATCCAGGCATCCCTCTTCCATCAAAGCCATTAGTTCAAGGAGCTTGTTGCACAGACTGTGGGCATTGGTACTCATCACCTTCTATTTATTTTTTATGGCCTTACCCCTTTTAGCCCCATCCCTGTCCTTACTGCCTTTTTATGCATTTGCACCTGGTCTGCTCCCCTACTGACTTCTCTACCTTGGTGTTTACCTCTCTAACTACTGTATTTTGTGTGTGTTGGGGGGGGCTGGGATTTCCCTGCTCCTTTTCAGTGCCCCCTCCTTGGCTAGTTCAAATGCTTGCCAATGAAGCATTTAAACCTGTCACCTAAGATCCTGGTCTCCCCGGACAGATGCAGACCATCGTGCCAGTATAAGCCTGCATCCTCCAGGTGGCTCCCCAGACCCCAATGAAGCCAAACCCCTGAGCTCCACACAAGTTTTTCAACCATTCATTGAATCCCATGATGCGGAATACCCTAGCATCATTGTTGTCATAGACAGGCAGCACCTCCGAGGTTACTGTACATGCTACTTGTCTAAGGCCCTTCCCCAACTCCACAAACTCTTCTTGCACCACTCTGATCCCATTCACAGCCAGGTCATTTGTCCCTAGGTGGACAATGACATCCAGCTCCCTCCCTTGAGCAGCTGCTCCCGCAATCCTGAGGATTCGCTTCTTGTCCCTCCGAGACGTGGCACCAGGCAGGCACCTTACCTCCCTGTCCCCTTCCTCCCCCACTTCCTACCCCCCAATGATCGGTCCCCACCAGGGTTGTTTCCTTCCCCTGTGGGGTCTCATGCCACCCTCCTGTGGATCTCCTTTGTGGAGGTTCCCAGCATCCTCCTTGGTCTCCACTAAAGGTGCCTCCATAGAGGAACCACTCTTTGCCAGAACAGCATATGAATTGTGGAGAGGTACAACTGGAGGGATGCACCTCTGTTCCACCACCCTCTCCCTCCCTGAGCCCACCTTGCTCCAACCGCTCCTCTTTCTTGGCAACCTCTGAGGTAACTGTGGTGGTCCTGGTGGTCTCTGGGTGGGGGAACAGGTTTCACGAATCCTAGCCAGGTCAGCCTGGAGACGGGCAACCTTATCCCTCAGACCAGAGAGGTGCCTGCAAACAGGGCAGCATCGCAGCCTCCAGAATGTCTCCTGGAACACTGCTGCCCCACAGCCATTGCACTGCACCACTCCCATCTCTACTTATTTTGTGTCCCCTCTCCTGTTGCTTTATATGCTTACTGTCTGCTCCCTCTATGTATTTTTACAATTACTTTCCTACTGCCTATGTGCCCATATTACTCTCGCCCTTTATGTTCTGGGACAGGAACTTCCTGTAGTCTTCAGTAGTCTCCTTCTGTGCTTGGATTCAGACCTCCAACAGCCGGGCGAGAAAGAGTTATTTTTTTAGGTTCCTTCAAGGTTGTTTTTTTATTTAACTGTTTTTACCTCCTTGCAGCCACAGTCCCTGCTTCCAATCCAGCCACCACTCCACTCTTCCGCCAACCCCAAAACTCGCATGCCCAGCTGGCAGATGCAGCTACACTTACGAAAGGGGCCCCCCCCCATGGCCCACGCACCCGGTGAGGAAACCAGTACCAGCACATGCCTCCAGGTATCGTCGGCCGGTGGAGCTGCGGCCATCAAGCTGCTGCGGAACCATACTGCCATATTTTTCCCTGTTCTTTCTCCCGTAGGGAACCCGGACATGCAATGATGTCGCACATACGTGCAGACGTCTGCCACGGTCCCCTCCCCCAAGTTACACCATTGCTTGCGGTACCTACGGGCATCCCCGGGGTCGGCACAGCATGGTGTAAAAGCCCCAGGACTGAGAGAGCCATCTCCCGACACTCAAATTCAGTCCTCCCCTGCCGACCCTCGATGAACCAAGCTTGTTCCCGAACCCGGGTCACTGGCGCAGCGCGAGGTGTGGCATCCAGCGCCTCAACCCTCAGTGCCACCGGGCCAGCTAGGTTCCTTCAAGGTTGATGAAACTAATGTGTTTCAGTGACCCTTCCCTTCCTACTGCCAAACAAAAAGTTCCTGTTGTCAGTCAAATCCAGTGGCTATAAAAGTAGAACTGGCTTAGGGTGGGAGGGAAGGGAAGGAGGGCAATTAGTGAAAAATCTGTAGTTCTAGACTGCTGTTTCTTGCTCTGAAACCAGAGTTCTCCTCTGTCAAAACAGCAAGCTGTAATTGGAGACACCTGCTTTTGTACTCCTAAGCCACACCCCCAATTAGATTCACCCTCTGCTCCTGACTCAATAAATTAAGCTTATACAGCCCCCTTCCTCAGAGAAACACACAGTGGCTTTTTTTTTTTTTTTTTTTTAACTTAAATAGGACCCCCTTCTTTTAATAAAGTATCTGTTTGCTTAATCCAAACAGGTACTGACTCCTGCTGAGATAGAAGTGATTTATTGAGCCATGGAACAGCCTACCAATAGAGGTGGAGGGCACAAAAAACATTAATGGGTTTAAGCACGGCTGGTTCAGAGTAAAGGGCTAAATAGTTACTCAGGGACAGCAGTAAGGCAGAGAACGGGGGAGAGGAGGGTGAAAATCCTGTCTGAGCAATAGGTCATACGGATTAGCAGGGTAAAACTGGGCAGACAGGATGGACCAAGGGTCTTTCTTCTGCTGACATTATCTATGTTTCTGTCCGTTACCACAGAGCACATTGCTCAGCAGGTGCAATATAATGAGAATCAGACAATTCTGTTTAGGACTGTGACTGACAGCTGCGTCAGTTTCTTTTACCTCGCATGGCCCCATGCCAGCATGATTACTCAAACAGAAATGTGGAATGGGGGACAGAGACAACACCCCCCCCCCCAAAAAGAAAAAAAAAAAAAACATACAAAAACACCTGCGGCACTTATTGCTCTTTCAAGCAAACCGGAAATGAGTGGGTGATGTCATTTGGTACGCTGACAGACACTCATACCTCTGCCCCCTGCAAACAAGGACTAAAGCTCCAAAGTGCCCTTTTATCTATTTACTGAAATCATTTTATTCAGAATTATTAGTTCTTCCAGCTTAAATATGAAATTAAGGGGGGTGGGAAGGCCATTTACAACCAGTGTTCTGAAAAGATTTCTTGGGGGGTGGAGGAAGATTGCTTTTAATGTTGCTGAAAGCACAGTGAATCAGCTCTCCTGGAGAAAGAAACTTAAATCAGTAACTGTTGAAAGGTACGTGTACGTACAGCCATGTAACAATAGGAAACTGGAGCTAGCTGTCAGCAGCACACAGCTTGGGATAAATCAAGCCTCTCTGTTATGAATACAGTGTCCTCATTCATTGTGTGTTACTTAACATTTTATTGTTCTGATAAGGTCAGTTAAATGAATGGAGTTTAATCAGTTTTCTTTACCTGCATGAACACTGACTGTGTTGGAAATTAAACTTCATGCTTTCCCTGATGCATTATTATTATTCATTTTTATCATCTACTTTCTATTTTTTCCCCACATTTTTGCCGCCAGCTACCGGGACCTCCTTCCTCCTACCCAAGCTCTTATGCCCACCGCAGGAGTCCTTCAGTAGTCCAGTCTACCACCAGCCTTTGCTTGACAGCCTCCCTGAATAACTCGACCGTAATCCACTGCTTATATCCCATGGGCAGGATCCCTGGTTCCTCAAGCCAGGAGGATACTTCACTCAACTGTTGAGGCCCGTGAGCAGGAGTCAGCAAAGTGTGGGAGGAGTCAAAGTGACCCTGCTATGGAGTGGGGGGTGGGTGGGGTGGCTTTATCCATCCAGCACTGATGGGGTACTTTATACCCTGCTAGACCCTCCCCCTCTCACACCCCAGGGTGTGGTCCTGAAAGGTGACCTGGCGATTAGCCTATAGGGCCGTTGGAAGGCTAAGTCCTTCCCCTACCTTCGGTGCTCCCCTGCCAGCCCCACTCTGGGCGGATGATGACTCGCATCATCTGCCAGGCAAGTTGAGTGCATGCCGACATGTGTTCACCCCAGAAGGACCACTTATTCCTTCCTGCATGACACCCCCCAACCCCCGGCTCACCAGGGGGGCAGTCATGCAACAGAAAGAGGTGCCCTCCATCCCCGAGGCAGGAGGTGTCCAAAGGACACCCGACCCTGCCTCACGGGTCAGCATCAGATGTCCCAGATTCGTGGCGCAAACCTGGGTCATCTGATTGGCAAACAGTAACCATACCGCTGCACTAGTTGGCCTGCATTGGTTATTTTTTTATACCGATGTCAAAGTAAATTTACTGCTATGCTGTCTTCTTGTTTTTTTTCCCTTTTTCTAACCTGCAGTTCAGAGAAAGTCCATAGTCTGTGTGCATATGTGTACACAGTATAGAGTATAAAATCTAGGAAGTGTGGTATCTGCAATCAAGCTACTGAAAAAGCTGTACAAATATGTCACTCAATGTTAAGAAAGTGACCTTCAGTAGCACAGAAACAAAAAATTTGTCAGCAGATAAGGACTGCTTGGCTCACCCGGTATGCACATTTTTCCTTACCTACAAGTATCACCACAGATTTTACTTGACCTCTGACCCATTCTCCCACCCCACCCCACCTTCCTTCCCCCTGTAATTCCTTTATGCCTATTCTCATGCATTCTTGGAACCCACCATCTCCTCTGGAAGGCTGTTCCAGGAATCTATTCCTCCTGCTGTGAAGAAGTATTTCCTCACATCTCTCCTGAATCTACCCCTCCTCCAGCTTCATATTATGTCCCCTTGTTCTTGAGCACCTTTTTTTCTGAAAAATACTTCCTTCCTGTACCTTATTTACCCCCATGACATATTTAAAGTCTGTACCATAGCCCCCCTTCCTCCTCTCTTCCAGGGTGTACACATTTAGGTTATTTTAGTCTCTCCTCACAGGGCTTCTGATGTAGACCCTGACTTAGTTGCCCTCTTCTAGATCACCTCCACTCGGTCTTTGTCCTTTCAGAGATGTGGTCTTCAAAACTGGACACAGTAGAGTCTAGGTGCAGTCCTACCAGTGATCTATACACAGGCAACACCATATCACTCTTCCTGCTGGTGATAACCCTACCTATGTACCTTGGCTTCC
This sequence comes from Neoceratodus forsteri, assembly GCA_016271365.2. Taxonomy (NCBI): domain Eukaryota; kingdom Metazoa; phylum Chordata; order Ceratodontiformes; family Ceratodontidae; genus Neoceratodus; species Neoceratodus forsteri. Next base: position 884,105,037 of record CM028130.1, read on the forward strand.
TACTAGCCCTCCCAACTACCATGTCACATTGCATGGCCACCTTAGGTCATCAGCTATGATAAGCCCCAGTCTCTTTCTTGCTTGGTGTTCATCAGTACAACCCCACACATTCTGTACTCTACCCCTGGGTTCTGTACCTCCCCAAAAATGGGTGTCTAATGTTCCCCTTTGAGTAAAAAAAAAAAAAAAAACTCTTAGTAAATGCGACAACACTATCTACCAAAGATTTGGAATGAATTAGTACCAGAGGACTGGAATGCTAAGACTTTTATGACTTTTTAAACTAGTATTGATACTGTATTGACAGATGGATGTACCTATTTTGTATGAAATTATTTTGGGGTCTTTTCTGTTTTGGTATTTATTTTAGGATTGTGGTTTGTAGTTTTGTTAACTGTAATGTTGAATATTGTATAGATATGTACTGCAAAGTATGTGTACTATCATATATCTGAATGTAACCATTAAAATTTAAGGACAACTTTGTTAAACAGGGCTTATAGTCCTAAGAGTTGGATCCTCTTGAAAAATAAAGTTTTATCTCTCTCTCTCTCTCTGTCTCTCTCTACAAGTGCATTAGTTTGCACTTTTTCACACTGCAATAGCACAGCAATAGGCTTTAGGAATTTAAACATTTTCCATGACATGGGTGCATGACACCCATTAGGTCCACTTGTTCCAAACTTTGAAAACTATACTCCTCAGACACCATCATGGTTTCACCCCCACCCTTCCCCCTGATGAAGAGGACCAGATGGGAGATGTGACCACATGGTGAGACATTTTCAAATGTTACCCACTGTATGTCGAAAAATGTAACCACTGTGTGATTCCAGCCACATATACTCATATATTCTGGGCTAGCTCAGTTATCAGACCCTATTGAGAGGAGGCAGAAAAAACACTGAATTACCTTATACCAGAGTATGATGAGCTTCATATGCAGACAGCCCTATTTTTATTACACCTTCCACATATCAAGGAATGGCTCTACATAAAATAGCTGGGTACTTGGTTCACTGTGGCCAAAAGTGTTAATTAGAAAATGGTTTACAATACGTAGACCTGAGATGCAAGAATGGGAGGATGTGTTCGTGTCAATATATTGAATGGAAAAACTAACAATAGGTCTCAGAAATACATCTTCGTCTCTGACTACATACATGTATTAATGGAGCAGTTGGTTAGTATGGATAAAGGCACACAGGGCTGACATAAAACCATAGGAAGTACAGTTACGCAAGAACTTACCATAACAGCAGCTCTTCAAGAGGAGCTCTTGCAGCAGGTAACACTGTTTGGACAAAGCAGCCAGGCGCTAGGACCCCAGGGAAAAATTCTAACTAGCAGTCTATAGCGGGGACTGTCCCTGATGTCACATATGGGATAAAAGGGGCAGTCCCCTAGGCCATCCTCAGTTCTCCGGCCGGAGACCCTGGCACTAAGAAAAAAATGGAAAACTGAGGAGGTTCCTCATAGAAGAGGAAAGGTATCCATGATGGAGAAAACCACCACCAGAGGAAAGGCGGGAGGGAAAACAGTACCTGCTGCAAGAGCTCCTCTCGAAGATCGACTGTTAGGGTAAGTTCTTATGTAGCTGTACTATCTTACTTCGAGGGGGCTCTTGCAGCAGGTAACAATGTTAGGACTGAGTCCCAAGCAGTAAAGGAGACACCCCGGTCAGCAGCAGAATCATGCCTCAAAGAGGCAAATGAGGCAGCCATGCCCCTGGTAGAGTGACTTTTTACAAAGTCAAGGCTTGTCATACTAATTGCAGCAGAAAACAATGCAGCTAAGAAATCATTTGGAAACAGGAGCCCCTTCCATTCGAGGGGTAAAGGGCACAAACAGGTAGTCAGATTTTTTGATAGTACAGGTGTGTTCCAAATAGTAACAAAGCACCCTATGAACATGCAGAGTATGAAGTAACACCGCCCCTCGGTTTGAGTGCTCTGGGTAGAAGACAGGAAGGTTGATGTCCCGATTGCAGAGTAGACTCAGACACCACCTTAAGTAGAAATGTAGGAATAGTCCTCAAGAACGCCCTGTTCTGAGAAATACCAAAGAAGGCTCTATACACATCACAGCCTGAAGCTCGGAAATCCTTCGAGCAGGGGTGTGCAAATCCCATTGCCCCCTGTCCGAGGCAAGTAAATTTCACTGAAGGACAAGTACCAAAACAGAGCTAATTTAATTGTAACTAATAGGGGCAAGTGAAAATTCAGCTGCAGTCATGGCTGGGCAAGTAATAAAAGTTTTGATTTGAACACCCCTGCCTTCAAGCAGAAGTAATGGCAATTAAAAGTAATGTTTTCCCACGACAGAGAAAACAGCTCGCAACTTGCGGCAGGATCGAAGGCAGGTAAGGTGAGCTTTTCCATCACAAATCAACCAATCCTATGACGAGACGGGGTTCCTGATGGGAGATGTCCAATGCAAAATGCCCCACAGAAAAATGCAGGGAAGACAGTCTAGGTAAGAGATTTTGCCCTCTATTGGTGCATGGCAGGTAGGTATGGCAGACAAAGAGAGGAGCAGAACCGCTTCCATTTCATAGCATAAGTAACCCTGGTGGAAGGCTTCCTAGCGGCCACTAGGACTTTTGCTACCTTGCGGGAGACCCCAAACCGGACACAGCTAAGTCTGTAGGAGCCACGCATGGAGATGCAGAGACTTTAGGTCCGGACAGACCAGGGTGTCCTGCTACTGGGAGAACAAGTCTGATTGTATGGGCAGGGACACTGACAATTCCACTGCAAATTCCTGAAGGACTGGAAACCAAATCTGTCATGGTCAGTAAGGTGCCACTAGAAACATTTCTGCTTCCTCTGATTGCACTATGAGGAGGACTCTATGCTGTGAAGGAAAGGGAGGGAAGGCATAGAGGAAGCTCCCTGTCCAAGAGAGGGGAAAACGCTTCTCTCCAGAAAACACCAGGCCCTGGGTCTAGTGAGTAGAAACTGGGCAGTTTTGTGTTGAGTCGGGAGGCAAAAATTTGGGACATCCCCATGCGTCGAAGAGATCTTCGAGCATACTGGGAAAAAGTTCCCACTCATGAGTCCTGAATCGGGACTAACACAGGTGGTCTGCCAGGCAGTTTTGAATGCCTGGAACATGGAATGTCGTCAGGTCCATGTGATGATCCTGTGGCCCAGAACCATACTCTCATGGCCTCTCTGCAAAGGGGGTAGGAATGAGTCCTCTCTTGCGTGTATATATAGAAAACCACAAACACAGTATCCATCTGAATCAGGAGAGGCCAGAGCGCCGGGTATCAGAGGCCTTGAATAGCGTTTAAAAATGCCTGCATCACCAGGACATCAATGTGGAGATTGATCTCTAGTCAGGAACAGACTCCCTGTGTCTGATGGTCTCCCAATAGGGCTCTCCAGCCTTGATATGACACGTCTGTGGTCAGACTGACTGTGGGGTTTCTCAGACTTCCATCTTCTATGTACAAAGAGAAGCGACTCCCCACCACCTCCCCTAAGACTTCTGCTGGGGAGGGGAGTCAGGCAATGAGCCAGGCTGAGGAACCTGAGAAGGGCAGCGAGGCCCAAGGCATCCTGGGTGCCAGAGAAGCAGAGGCCTCTGAGGCAGGGGTGGAAGCTTGCACTTAGAACCTGTCCTCTGCTGTCATCCTCTAGGCTGCTGGCAGGCATTCCGCAGAAAGAACTAACTGGTGTTTTGTCTAGGCTAAGGACAATGCATAATGTATACGAACCAGATAGCCTTTACTGATTCCATGTAGTGAGACTCTGCCAAAGAGGATGGGAACCCCGATTAGCGTGTCCATAAGTCTGGACTGTATGTCTGGTGCTAAATACCCCGCCATCTCCATGCCTTATTTTCCCTCTCCCCTTATCTTGCCTAGTCTCTGTGGGCTGTATTCTCCCCCGGGCCCTCCCTGCCTCCTAAACCTTTCTCTCCCAACCACTCCACCTCTCAACATCCCTCTAGACTGCACCCCTGGCTCTCCCCTGTTACCTGACTTGCTAATCTCCAACTACACCTTTGCTCCATGAGTCTCACCCTCATCCTCTACCCCGCTGTAAGTCACCATCGACTAAGCCTGTGGGCTGCAACTCTCTAATGCTATCTGATCCTTGATCCTACCCTCAGAATCCACCACTTCTCCACTTACCCACACTGAACTTGGCCTCTAGGTTGCAACTCAAATGCTACCAGATCTCTGATCCTACCATCTGGGTTCTCCTCTCCTCTCTCGACTCTGTTCTGCTCCTATGTCACCCAATAATTTTTTCTTCATTTTTATTCTTAGACCACCCGTGGCACACATTGCACAATGCCTTGCATGGACAGCTTGCATGCCCCATTGTGCCTTCTGTCAGCCACCTCAGATATACTTGTACCAAGTTACAGTTTATGCACCTTATGGATTTTGTTTTATGCTCGAAGCTGCCTGTCTGTATTAGCCTCCAACCTGAACTGTCTATATTGTATCTGTTTGTAATTTGTTGTATCCTACCTGTATTGTTTGCCCTCCTGTACAAAAATTCCTCTGACGTGGAACCTACGTAAAGAACTTTTAAGCTCACAGGTGTAAATCCAATATAATAAATAAATAAAAAATTGGACACCCTGAGCCAGGGAAAACTGGCACAACAAACCTCCAAGGCTGAAGTCCAACCAGCGAGGTCCAGTCAGATATGGGGGGCTTGGAGGACGTGCTTACTGACGTCCAACCCTGACATCAGGGTTGTCTACAGCATTGTTCTGCAGGGCATTCTCACTTTGAAATCTGTGGATGAGGAAAATTGGAGCCCAGGTAAAAAGGGCTTTATAGCCAGCTGATCAACTTGTTTGGAATGTTTGTCAGATGGCCGAGTACTCAGGTGCCTGGGGCGCGAAAGGCCATCCTGGGCAGCACTAATGATCATGGAAATTGTCTCCAGCTGTTCTCTATAAGTGGGATTATCCCTAAGAGAACAATATAGATGGTGGTCTTAGAGACACAATGCTTCCGGTCCATCCTGCTGACATCCGAGTAGGAGTCGACAAGTAGAGGGACCACCGTGGCCAAAGCGTCCTGTCCCTTAAGAAAGGCAGCTGTCTGATGTCGCACTGTATCCAGCTCCTCCATATCCCAGCCGCTAAGCTGCTGGATATGCCACAAGACATCCATGAAGAAAGGGTCATCAGAGGGGAACGAGGAGCAGCCCTAGGCATCTCCGGCTCTGTGTTGGGAGTCCTCTCGGCCCCAGAAGGGGGCATAATGATCCTCCAAGTCCCCTGAAACCAGGAGAAGGAAGAAGAGGAGCAGGGCACGTGGGTGGTGATGCCATCCGGCACCGGTGCAGTTCCCCTTGGCGGAGAAGTAGGCCTTGGATTAGGTCCCCCAGGCCACAAAAGAGCATGGCTCACAAGTCACTTGTGCATCTTTGAAAGTCCTGGCGTCAGGTCATCAGGTAGAAGTAGCCTGGAGTCAATGGGTTAGTCTGGGGTACCCAGTGTCGGTCCCTAAGGACTGAACCATCCGGCGTCGAGTTAGTGACAGGTGTTGGATCCTCTGGCGTCAGCTGAAGTCGTGCATCAAGCCCAGCCAGTGACTTAGGAGGATAGGGCAGCGTCCGGTGTGTAGTCTCCACAGCCGATGTCGGTGTCAGGATATCAGGCTGAGGTGACCTGGGGACAATGAGCTGGTCCGGGGTATCCGACAATGGACCCATAGGAACGGAGCCGTCCAGCGTCCAGTCAGTGATGGGCATCGGATCCTCGGGCATCGGCTGAAAAAGGGTGTCAGGCCCAGCTGGTGACTCAGGAGGGTAGAGCTGCGTCAGGCACACCCTATTCAGAAGCGGAGGTTCAGGCACAGTCTGGCGTTTGACTGGTGGGTCAGCTGGCATCCATCAAGGACAGAGAGGCCTGATGGGGAGCGGGCTTCCAAGTGGGGCAGGAACGCCACTCTCATGGGGAAGGTAAGCATATGCCCCAGGCATGGCCTGGAGGAGTCTGCCCCTGATGGGAAGGACTCGGCAGACACCTGGCTGCAAGGACGACAGGCCGAGGCCCACCATCTGAAGATCCACAGACTGCGCCATCTGGCTTAGGACCCACAAGGCACAAGGACCTAAGCTCCAGTGGTGGAGAGGCTTGGGACGAAGTCCCGAGCCCCGAAGAACCTCCCCCTGAAGTGCCTGGAAGCGGGGGGGGGGGGTTTCAGCCACCAAGGACCGAGATTCCATGGTGGAGTGGGTCGACCCACAATGGCAGGAAGGCCCAGAAACAGTTGCTGGGCTCACCAGGAAGCAGAAGCATGAAGTTGACCAGGATTTCTCCAGAGTCTTCACCTGGTGCTTCGATTTCTTAGGTGCAGCTCCTTCTTCATCTCAGTGTAGTGTTCATCAGGAAGGCCTCGAGGGTCTTCAGGTGACAGAGGCAGGAGTGCTGGGAAGTCTAGGCGATGCTGGCAGGCCTCTGGATGATGATCTAGGCCCGACCCGGACTGAAATGGGCGAAAGGCTGTCCCTAAAAGCAGGTCCCTGAAGTGACCTCTTTGAAATGGAGGATGGAGAATAAATCCTGCAACAATCACTGTAAAAGAAAGAAATTGTTCTAAAAAAAAAAAAAAAAAAAAAGAAAAAGGCAGTTGACAGAAGCAGAAGGTGTCCGTGGAGTCAATGTGAGTGAGCTGTCGGAGAGCCTATAGACTGCTAGCTAGAATTTTCCATGGGGTCCTAGCTCTGGCGGCTTAGTCCTAACAGTGTTACCTGCTGCAAGAGGCCCCTCGAAGTAAGATCTAACAAAATACTATGGAAATGGAATGTTAATGAGGACCCCGGGACTATTCACATTCTGGAGGCAGGATCAGCTTATCACTTTTTAGAATAATTAATTACTGTTCTGTATAGATAATATAATAGTTAGACAGGGATTCATGTGCCATGGGCTCTTTGTATGTTGGAGACAGATGTAAATATGTCTCTTATCTTGAATGGTTTTGTTGTGCACGTTACTGGAGAGCGGACTGTGCTATGAATGTTACTGAGACATTGCACCTAGAAATGTATCTAATGATGGTTCCTTGCCTTACAATGCAATACTTGTAAAGTTCTAATAAAAAAGAGAATTACCAAAAAACCACCAGTCCTGCCACAAATGGACCATGTTGCTGTGCTAGGAGGGCACTAGGTGCAGCACTGCTCTTCACACATGCTACGTAAAATCTTACAAGTTTCAAGATTTGTCTGACCACCAGACCATTAACTGGGGTTTCCATGTAGGTGCTAAATCTGAACGTGGTGCAGAATGGGGTGATAATGAATGGATCTCAGAGGCAGCTGGTTCCCTCAGTAGGGAGCGAATGGGCCACCTGGCATTCATGTACTCCCCTGCCAGTTCACCTTGGAGTGGCACAGACACTGGCTGCCCTGACGGCCCTGCGGAACTGCTTTGCACAGTTCCATGTCATAATGGTGAACAGTGAGTGCACTTTGCCGAAAAGTGATACAGCGACGGTGCACCACACAAAAAACGTAATGAGCGGTGGTCCCAACACACTCACCAGGACAAATATCTGGTATATCTTTATGTTGGGGGGGCTATGCCCCCTGCACATCCATGCGGTGGGACTCCCCTTAATAATTATAATCAATTCGAGGTGGGGCCAGGCACTGGGGTAAGGAGGCAACTCAGAGAGGGCTATTGGGGCTCAAATCACTGAACGTGGACAGGGACTCTGGAGCACAAATGTAGGGATTAGGAAACGGCAGTTAAAAAAAACAAACAAAAAAACACTTCATGCCAACTACAAAATCAAAATAATATATGTACCCCAGCCCAGAACCCAGTATCTCCTGGACCGCAGCCACATGTCTCTTCCACCACACCAGATAGCCAGCTGCCAGTTGCCTATCAAACTACCTCCCATATCCTCAATTACATCAGCCCCTTCCTACCATCACTCTATGTATCGCCATTATTGCTCCCCTACACTTACTCTTTCCACATTTGGCATCCTTCCATACTCGCTCTATATATAGGAGATCAAACTGAGTTCACTAATCTTGCATTCGCTCAATCTGAATTGCCCATATCACTAGATACCGCTTTGCACTGCTGTGCAGGCAGACTGGGCCTAGGAGCAGACTCCGGAGGCAGGCCAGGCTGTAGGCAGCGCATCTTAGCCAGAAAGGGCTGGTGGCATTTTCAGGCATGTAGCAACCCCTGCAGGCAGCTAGTGATCTTGCACCCACTGTAGGGGGTACCTGCGTCACCAAGACTGATTGGGCATGGCTCACACCAAAGGGAAGGAAGGTGACTTGAGGGAGAAAATGGGAGTGTAAAGACCCCTATCAGAATGGAGGCTTAAATCACCTGATTATGGTATATCACTGAAGATGATGATGGCCAGAAGAAAGGGGATAAACACCAATGCAAAAAAAAGATGGGTGCAGCATGGTGACTCCAAATTTTCGGGTGGAGGCAAAAGGGAACTATGAGAAAAGAAGGCAAAAAAACAAGAAAAATAACACAAAATCTTGTAAGGCCCCTTTAGTAAAGGTGCACAAATCCTACTCCTTGACATCCATAACTAACCTTTATTGAGCACTAGGTAATAAAAAATTACATTAATCAGAGACCTACTGAGATAGTATCCAAAAAGACTGGATACCTGTGGATAGCACAAAATTAAATTATTTCTGATTTAGCACTATCTGACCCGAGCTGGATACCAGAAGATTAATCTAATCGTAGAACTTATACAGAGGGAATGGCTATGGGTCTGGAGACGCAAACACCTCATCACAGGCTCATACACATGGCGTGAGTTCGGCTGGAAGGTGGCGGCGAGATATTTTCACACACCCCAGATCACGGCAAAATTCTCTACCTCCCGTGACTCGTCATGTTGGAGAGGCTGCGGGGCAGAGGTTTTTACCTACGCCCACGTATTCTGGTATTGCCCAATCTTGGCCCAATTCTGGGAAGGCGTTGCACGAGTGGTTCTTGCGCTATTCCCAGAGTTACAGAGCCTAACTTCAGAATTAGTCATTCTGCACTTCCCACAACATTCTAAGAATAAATACCTTACATACCAAACCTCGATTCTCCTCTAGGGAATTCCTATTTGTAATTATGGTTTGGGATTTCGAGGAATCTTTATGACTCAATGTCACTTTGGTTATGAGGTTATGAGGAAAATGTTATTTATTTTTTCTAAGGATGATTCCCCTTTGACATTCCAGGGCTGCATGCAATTGGAATACATTAGTTATTAAATTTATCGGTAATCCCACTCCCCCCCCCCCCATCAAGTATCTAAAGAGGGGGTCTTTTGAATGGATCCTCTGTAAGATGTGTATATTAGTAGTTGATATTGTTAGCACCCTATGCTTTTATGTATTGTGAGTGTTTTGCTTACAAAATGCATAAATAATTAACAAAAAAAAAAAAACCTTTATTCTCCTGACCGCGGCAAAGATGATAATTACCAGAAACTGGTTAAAACCAGATCTTCCTCAGTTAAAACAGTGGGGGGACCTGGTCTATGAAATTTGTACCATGGAAACCATGACAGCTAAATTACAGGGGACCCTGGATAAGGTCATGAACAGATGGACTACATGGTTCCTCCATATCTCCCTTAGTAAACCAGACCTGGTCCCCTGATTTAATAAGTTGGGCACATAATGAACACTAAGAAAACTGATCCGAATGACCTGTGCCCAACCTGGGATCAAGCAACAGAAGGGGATGCCCGGGAGGGAGTAGACTGCACCGGATCCGGCCAGTCCTATTTAGTACAGACTTGGATTAGTGGGTCGGGGGACTGGAGTGGAAAATAGGGGTCCACTTATTTGACATGGATATGGGCCTGGCCCCCCCATCTCCCTTCCCTCCCCCCAGCAAATGGAGGGGACAGCCAACTCCAAATAAAGGACCACAAAAAATGCTTGATGTATCTATATGATGCTCCCACACAGAAACTAAGTGTCACACTTGTTTCTATTAAAAAAAAAAAAAAAAAAAAGGACCAGATCGTTACTAATAAGAGCATAGACTATTCTTAATATATTATGTTTGTAATGATATTTATTTTGAATTATATACCATTTAATTATATATATAGGTGTTGCTGTAGGTATTAATTTGGACATGAAGACCCCCGCGAAAGTTACAAAATAAACATATTAAGTCTCCTCCTCTGCTGCTCCACTGACAGTAATGGTGTTAGCAACGTCACAAACCTGGGTGGAATACCCAGGTAAACTTGCGCCATCTTAAGCAGGACCCAGCCGCCACTTCCGCATTTGCCAAAAAGTTTTGCCAGTAAATTAAAATGTGCAGATTTTGTTTAAAAATATACTGAAAGCAGCCTTGGACTCCCGCTGCAGTTTACAAAGGTATGTGGGACGAGAGCGAGCTGCTGGATTTAATTTATGGGTCACCTTTAACACCTTGGGTGGTGGGAGGGTGAGGGTGGGAGTCTTATTTATACCAGCAGAAAAACGAGAAGGCATTTAACTTTATTTAAAGTGTGTGTGTGTGTGTGTGTGTGTGTGTGTGTGTGTGTGAGAGAGTGAGAGAGATTGCAGATCTGAAAGGAATATATTGTAACCTGTTGGATTTTTGTCAGCTCAGGACTGGAGCTATGTGAACAGCTCTAGTTAAATGACTGTCCATGGGAGGTGTGTGCCCAACCCTGTTACCGATGCAAGCACTGCTGCAATCAAGCACACACATAGAGCTCCTTCCACTCATTCACTCATCAGGAGGCAAGGTGGAAGAAAAGCCTTATCATCCCCACTCAGTAAATCACTGAAGACATGGGGGTGCTAGTTCTGTCTGAAGTAAAACAATTTAAATCCCTAAATAAATGTTGGAAAAACAAATACTCGAAGAATCCCTGAATGGACAGTATTGTTTGGAAAAAAATAAGAAAGCACTGGCATAGGGTTACAGCAGGAAGTCTACTGACATTCCCCCAAATCCTAGACAGGCAGCCTAGTGAATCTCTGAACCTTCAGTTACGGGAGCTACCTCAGAAAGAGCAATGACTTGCTGTAAAAAGCCAGATGTCCCTCTTCACGTTATGAAATCAGTAATGCCTTCAGCTCCAGCACTGTGATCCCATTTTCAGACTGAAAATGGATGCAGTATCAAATTAGGTTGCAACCAGGGGCCCCCACCACTACCCAAGTCCTGTAAACCAGCTACGAAATGTATCTGGGTGCAGCCCAAAAGCACAGTCGCTGGGGACCTCATTGTCATGCTAGTGTGCCAGGTTTGTGCTGAGCCCAGAATGCCACTACTTGCAAGCAGGACAACTGGCGTTCCAGAGAATGCTTTCCTTCTCTGGATGGGATCCTTTACTGTAGCACTGATCCCTTGGTGTTCCAGCAAGCGTAGTGCTGGCAGGTGCTATGAGAGGCACCAGAGGGCCAAGACAACCCTAGAGAAACTCTGGAAAAATGCGATCCTTGGGCACATTTCAGCTTGTATGTCACAACATACATCACTTACTGTAGGTGACTTTAGCCAATCAACACACAGAGCCACTGTACCTCTTCTCCTGTGTACAGTGGTCTCTCGTGCAGAACATTAGAAGTGGAGCATTCCACTTCATAGCCAGGGGAGGGCAGTTTCATTTAACTTTTGAAATGAAAATTAAAAAATATTTAACACTTATTATAAATCACTCTAGCTAACTAGAGTGCTTTATAATAAGTTAACAGGGCCTCTATGGGGCTATCCCTTATGGTACAAGCGACTCCCCTCGTAAGGTTTGGGCAGACAGACCTGCTCAATTTCGTGGTCATCTAAACCAAACCTCACACTCGTAATCTCTTATACTGTAAGAGACACCCCACAGAAGCCCTATTAACACAGCCTCTGTATTTAGCTTTCCCCTTTTCATTAGGGCTAATGCACACTAACATGAAACAGAACCACAGCCTCCTAGACTTCCTCTGCCGTGTTTTCTTGTCTACACCATAACAGATTGTGATGTCACAAACAGCGATTTGTGAGCTTAGCGATTCATAAGATTATAGTGTATGGTAGAGCATTGTTCTGCATAGAATTCCATCCCTTTCAAAATGCTGTTGTACCACAGTTCAAAGGTCATGGAATGCAATTGCACCCTTCTGTGGTACAACAACATTCCAAAACCTCTAGAGAATGCACAAGTCAGTTCTGTTCTGAAAGCTAAAAACCACCATGTGCACATTTCACGTAATACTACATACTATGAAAAATACAGGACGAGCAACTTTACACCCAACCATTGTACTGTGCCACCTTGGGGTTCTGATTCCCATGGACCTCTCTGTCATCAAGACACAGGTCAGGAAACATAGGATGACCAGGAGCAGTTGTAAAATTCGCAATGACTGTTGTATTAACAACAGCAAAATAAAAAAAAAAATATGTGTTCAGTATAACTATTTACAAAGGCAGTACAAAGAGAAAAAGTCCTTCATCCAAGGGTATGCCTAATTCCAAGTTTCAGTCTCTCAGTCGTCTCCCCCCCCCAGCAAAAGCATTGCTACTCTTTTTAGAAGTCTTGGTCTGGTAACTCATTAAGAAGGTATTCTGTTTTTCAGAAAATGTTCTTTTCAATTTCCTTCCTTGCAGGTGCAACAAAACAGTACATGGTGTCCAAGAACTGACCTCCTGTTTACAGCTCTGCAAAACATCTAGTATTGCATTCCAGGTTAACCACCTATGTTCCAAATAGTTTTTTGCAATCAACAATATAACCATATACATTTTCAAGCCAAGGGATCCCACTTTCACATAAAAATTCACACATATTTTATAACTTCAGTTATGCAAGGGGGGAAGAAAAGGTAGTAACAGTAAGTGAAGGCAGAGAGATAGCAGGGTGGGGGATCATGACTGGAGTGGCCAGTTCCTAGGTCTCAAGAAAATGTGGCTGCAGTATCAGACAGACAAGAGACAGAACAGAAGATGATAAAACAGATCCTTGTGTTAAGCTCTTTCTACATAACAAATGGGACAGGGCCTTATTCAACCCCATCACAATCTTGAGCTTCGCTCTCGAGGTCAGAGGGAATCAGAATCCCTCTGTGGCAGAACATACTGGTTGCGCACAGCTGCCCATCCAGTATTCTGTGTTCTTTTTTTAAACAAACACACACAGAGGAAGTGCAATGACCAACAATGGGCTAAGGACAAAACCTTAGTAAAAATGTTCACTAAAGCATAACTGCAGTGACCAGAATGCCCCAGATGTCAGTCAAAACATTTCCACATGCAACGTGGTGGCTCTAGCAAAATTGTTCTGACAGACACATAGCTGCCCAGCGTCTCCAAGGACATCAGCAGAACTTCTACCTAGGCATTTCCAGCAGGCATTGCTCTGCCAAAAAATGTGTGAAAATTTGCTGCGACAGTCAAACAGCATGTACGAATGTTATGAATTATGCTGTATGTACCTTGATCTTTAAACAAAAGTACATGGCTCAAAGCCAAGTGCTTCTGTGTAATGTGCTTGTGCCAAGTCTGTAATGATCATGTCAGCAACAATTTAAAACCCACAACACAAACTGAATTAAAAAAAAAAATGAGAGCATTTTAAATGCCGACAGTCAAGTCAATAAGGGTGTGTCTGACCCATGGCAAAGAAAAGGGAACCACCAGAAAGGAATGCATAAGAACAAAGAATCAGTGCTAGGCTAGGTATGTAATGATTACTTCAAACAGTTTTTTTTTTTTTTATGCCAGTGAAAATTTCAAGTTGGCAGCAGCAGAACTTTGTCACACATATTTCTCAATTTTTGAATTTCAGGATCTTCCTTTTTTTTTTTTTTATTATTATTATTTAGGATCTGTTCCCCCTTAGTCATCATCTGTTCCTGTTGCTTTTTTCTGCCCTGTATTCATAATCCTCGGCTTCTCACATCACGATCTGTAGCCATGGAAATTATACTGATGTGATGTCACAAGTAGTGTCACGGCAAGAGTAAGAAGCAGAAACAGATTACATCTAAGGGGTAACCATTTGTTTTTTCTGGAAATGGCATTAGCAAAATAAAGAATGTAATATCCTGAAACTCACATTTGTATGGAATGTTATTTGGTTGGAGTCCTGCCAAAGCCACAGGCAGTTTCTTCCAGGAAACTGAAACATCACTTCTAGTCACAGACAGAGTTATATAGGTATACTGAGAGAGGCTAGAGTGCAGACTGACACTGGCTTTCTTGAAGCCGCGTGTCTGCCATGTTACAGGAGGACTGAGCTGCCGGCAGATAGCAGGAACCCTTCCTGAAACGTAGGTAGCAGAACCAGCACACTGTTCTGACAGCAATGTGCCGATCCAGTTCGATAAGAAGCACCACTGACAGCAGGGAAATGAAGAAGCAGATGCACACTGTGGTGACAAAAACAAGGTATGCTCATTTGTCCTTTGCTTGTATAAGCAGTGCATTACTCCACTGCTGTCAGAACAGTGTGCTTGTGCTGCTAAGTTTCAAGAAGGGTTCCTGCTATCTGACAGCAGCTCAATCCTCCTGTAATATGGCGGATGCGCAGCTTCAAGAAAGCCAATGTTAGTCTGCACTCTAACCTCTCTCAATATACCTAGAGAACTCTACGGTCACAGACATACACTGGAGCCCGCCAGGATACAGTGCAGTGTCACAGATTCCTGCATGACAAAAGGGATTAAATGCCACTGAAATTGCACCGTTTCTTGCAGTAAAGTACAGTTACATAAGAACTTACCGTAACAGTAGATCTTCGAGAACAGCTCTTGCAGCAGGTTACACCATTAGGACTGAAGCCGGCAGGCGTCAGGACCCCATGGAAAATTTTCTAGCTAGCAGTCTTCAGCGGGGACCGCCTCAGACGTTGGTCCCGCCCCCAACGTCAGACGTAGTACATAAGAAGGCGGTCCCGCCAGAATCCCCAGTTCTCCCGCCGGAGACTTCCGGTCGCTGGATGACATCAGAAAAGGAGACAGAGGACCCACCATCAGATGGCCAAGACTAAGAACCAACCTTTCCGATCCTAAGGATAGTGTAAGGCTGGAACCTACTTCCTCCAAGGGGGAATGGTGGGCGGGAAGGTACCTGCTGCAAGAGCCGTTCTCGAAGATATGCTGTTCTGATAATCCCACTGTAATACTATCTTCGAGGTACAGCTCTTGGCAGGTTTCACCATTAGGACTGATTCCTGCAATGGCGCCTTTGAGAGGCCAACGGAGGCGTAACACGGAGATTCAGACCTGTCCTGAGCCTAAGACAGGAGGCCCCTGAAGAACAGCAAGGCCGAAACCCGCTCTTCGCCTTGAGGCGATATCCAGGCTATAATGCCTGATAAAAGTGTGCACCGAACTCCAGGTGGCTGTGGCACATGTAGCCGACGTAGACACGTTCTTCAGTGCCGCAAAAGAGGTAGCCACTCCTCTTGTTGAATGGCCCTTGACAGCTCCTGGTAAGGGTTTCTTACGCTTGTCGTAACAAAACGAGATACACTGAATGAACCAGCGTGAAAGGGTCTGTTTCGAAACTGGGGCCCCTTTCATCCTCTAAGCGATTGAAACGAACAGCTGCTCTGCTTTCCGGTGCTGTTTGGTTCTGGTCAAATAATATCAGAGACACCTGTGAACATCTAGGGTGTGGAGCAGTGCTTCTCCTCGACTGGCGTACTTAGGAAAGTACACTGGTAAATCAATGTCCTGGTTAAGAGTAAGGGCTGAAACCACCTTAGTCAGGAACTTAGGATTCGTCCTCAGGGACACCCTGTCCTGATGAAAAATTAAATAAGGCTCCTTGCACATGAGAGCATGTAATTCGGAGATTCTTCTCGCCAAAGTAACGGCAACCAAAAACAACGTTTTCCACGACAGAAAACGTAGCTCGCAATCTGCGGCAGGTTCAAAGGGTGGCAGCGTAAGCTGCTCCAGAACGAAGGGTAAATCCCAAGGAGGGACGGGATCCCTGATGGGCGGGCTAAGGTGGAGGACCCCCCTTAAAAAGGCACGGGTTGTATCCAGCTGGGCCACCATGCGGTGGCCTATGGGGGCATGATAAACTGAGATTGCACAAAGGTGTACTTTGATCGAGAAGTAAGCTAACCCGGATTGAAAGAGGAAAAGCAGGTACTCCAGAACCAGCTTTTCAGGACAGTCTAAGGGTGAGAAACCACGTCCTTGAGACCACAGGCAAAACCTGTGCCATTTCATGGTGTATGTTGCCGGTTTTCTGGCGGCAGAAAGTACCTCTGCCACCTCTTACGAGACCCCATGTCGCAACATGGCTATGTCTTGAGGAGCCAAGCATGCAGGTTCAGTGAATGCAAGTCCGGATGGACTAGTGAACCCTCCTCCTGAGACAACAGGTGGGAGCTAATTGGCAAAGGAAGCGGAGGTTCCCGGGATAACTGATTCAGAAGCGGGAACCAAATCTGCCTGGGCCAAAAAGGCGCTATCAAAATAAGCATCGCATGCCCCTGTGAAGTTTGAGAAGGACTCTCGGATCAATGGGAAAGGAGGGAAGGCGTAAAGGAATCTGCCACGCCCAAAGAGAGGGACAAGCGTCTACGCCAGAAAACACCAGGCCCTGGATCTAGCGAGCAAAAATTGGGCAGTTTTGCGTTGGATGGGGAGGCGAATAGGTCTAATTCTGGAGTGCCCCATCTGTGGAACAGATCCTCTGCCACCTCCTGTAGAAGTTCCCACTCGTGGACCCTGGCCTGGGAACGACTCAAGCTGTCTGCAACAGTGTTGTCCACCCTGGTAACGTGAACTGCAGTGAGGTTTGCGCCGTGTCATATTACCCATTCCCACACCCTCATGGCCTCCCTGCAAAGGGGGTAGGAGTGTGTGCCTCCTTGTTTGTTGAGGTAATACATCACCGCAATATTGTCCGTTTGTAACAGGAGAGTACTCAGTGGAATCTCCGACTGGAAGGCTTTCAGGGCATAAAGAACTGCCCTCATCTCCAATATATTGATATGGAGATGAGATTCCTGGGAAGTCCATGTCCCCTGAGACCTCACCCTGTTCAAATGCGCTCCCCACCCCAGCCCTGAGGCATCTGTGGAGAGTGTTATCACCGGGGACGGCGCTGTGAAAGGAACCCCCACCGAGAGGGTTCCCGGGTCTAGCCACCATTGCCAGCCCCGGACCATGGTCTTCGTGATTCTGACTGGATGCTGCAGATGGCACTGCCTTAGGTCCCACTGCACCCTTAACGTCCACTGGGTTACCCACATGTGGAGTCTTGCCATCGGGACTGTTGGAATGGCTGCAGCCATGTGTCCGAGCAGGCGAAGGACCAGTCTGGTCGGACGGTCTTCTTTCGCTGGACAGATCCCTTATGAGGGATCGATACGTCCCGCTCTGTCTTCGGAAGAAAGGCCTTCCCTTGACGGTGTCCAGAACTGCCCCTATGAACTGCAGTTTCTGAGACGGTACCAGGGGAGACTTCTCGTAGTTGATTAAGATGCCCAGAGACTGAGAGAGAGCCTGGGTATGCTGAATGGACAACAACAATGTCTCCTTGGAGGAGACCATGAGAAGCCAGTCATCCAGGTACGGGAACATGTAGTGGCCCTGTCTCCTCAGAGACGCTGCCACGACTGCCATGCACTTGGTGAATATCCTGGGTGCTGATGACAGCCCGAAAGGAAGTGCTCGGAACTGGTAGTGGCGACCGAAAAACTCGAAGTGCAGGAACTTTCTGTGCGCCTGAGCAATAGGGATGTGCAGGTAGGCGTCCTGCATGTCTAGTGATGCCAAGAAAGCATCCTTCTTCAGCATGGGGATTAGTCCCAGGAGGGTCACCATGTGGAAGCGCTTGTAAACAACTGACATATTGAGGTCGCTGAGGTCCAGGATTGGACGGAGGTCCTCTGTTTTCTTTGGAACCAGGAAGAAGTGTGAATGATAACCTGCTCCTCTCTGGTTCCCTGGAACGTGCTCCAAAGCTTCTTTCTGTAGAAGCGTGAGCACTTCCCGCTTTATGAGCAGTGTGTGCTGACCCGAGTAATGGGAGAGCAGAGGAGGCCTTGTGGGGGGCTTGTCTAGGAATTCTATATAATGGCCTTTTTCGACCAACTGTAGCACCCACCTGTCGGTGGTGATCGACCACCACCCTGGCAAGTGGTCTGCGATGCGACCCCCAACCTTTGTTTCCCGTTGATCATGAGGAGGGGCAGGGGCCGGGAAGGAGTCATGCTATGGCAGCAGAAGGTCCTGCAGGTTGGGCCAACTTGGTAGCACATTGGCCTCTACCTGAGGACGTCTTGACCTGGGCTTTCCGGGAGAAGGAGCCCCTCTGTTGCTGGCCGGAACGAGGTTGTTGTTTCAGAGTCCGCCATGAAAACGACTCTGGTTCCCACGAAGGAACTGAGTCTCAGATCTGGGTACATGGCCTGGACAGATCCAACAGCCTTCCAGCTTTCTGTAATTTGGTGATGACCTTTCCGAGGCTTCACCAAACAAAACCTCGCCATGAAAAGGAGTGTCCATAATGCTTTTCTGGATGTCCGGGTAAACCCGAGACACGGAGCCATGAGCTGCCTCCGAAGACATACGCTAAGGCTGCCGCCTGGCCGGAGTCCATGAGTCGACGTGGCCAGAGCACCTGGGTCCCCACGTCTGAAGCTGTGCGGAGGAGCTGAAGGAGTTCCTCCTTTTGGCCACCATCTGGCAATTTCTCCCCCAGTTCCTGTCCCTGTTCCCACAGCGCGTTCTGGAACTGAACCATGTGGGTCAGGTAATTCAACGATCTAATGGCGTAAGTCGCGGCTGCATAAGTGCGCCTACCCAGCATGTCCAGTTGCTTGGACTCCAGGTCCGATGGCTGCGTGCTCAGATGTTGCAGTCTCAGAGACCGGTCATGAGAGGCTGTAATGACCAGGGAGTCGGCCAGAGGATGGTTAGCCAGGCACTGGTTCTCCCTAGGGGCCTTGTACAGGCGGTCAGCCTTCTGCGGCATTGCTGGGATCGAATGTGGACGCTTCCACACTGCCTTGGTGATGTCCACGAAGGTGTCCACCAAGGGTGGCACTACCATAGGCTTGGGATCTTTTTGCCGAAGGTAGCGAGCAAGGCGTAGTCTTTCGGGGTCGAGTTCCTCCGCATCCCATCCCATGTTCTCTTGGATGTGTCTCATTATCCCGGAGAACGAGGGGTCATCCGGAGGAGACCTAGGGAGGTCACGTGGGTCCGGAGAAGGGATGTTGATCAGTGAAGGAGACCTGGAGCATTCAGAGATGTCAGATCTGGAATCCTCCCTAGATGGTCAATACTGACTTCTTCTGGGTCTCTTGGGGCTGGGTGACCCTGAAGAGGATCTAGATGGAGGCCTTCTCTTCTCTGTAGATCTGCCCCTAGGAGATGCTGCTGGCTCCTGGAGGAAAGGTGCTCGGCCTGCTGCCCCTTTTGGCAAAGGAGGGGGCGCAGGCGCTGGTGGTGCCACGGTGTGGGAGGAGGGCGTGGTGACCACATCCTTTGATGGTAGTCCCACCAGAAAGTGAAGAGCCTTCACTTCTGCCAGTGTTGAGGCCCGACGACTAGGCCGGGCGCCGTGGCCTGTCGCCGGGCTGGGCGCCTGCTCCCGGGGTCTCTGGTTCTGGGGAGGGTTCCTGGAGCTCGACGGGTCTGGAATCGCCTACCTGGTATTCGGGCTGAGTGGACTCCTCCTCCGACAACGCCTCCTGCCCAACGTCGGTAGGCGGGGGTGTGGTTCTTCTGGCTGCGGTATCTGATGCCGGTCTCCCCGCTGGCGTCCTGGGGGGTAAATGCCTGACCGGTGACGGGTGATGAACTGCTGCCGGTTCCTGAGAGTGTTTGTGAACCTTGGCCAATGTTGGATGGGCCGACGTCGGGTCCGACGTCCGCTTAAGGGAGGTCAGCTCCTTGGTCTTGCGTTGGGGTGGTGGCGGAAGGGAGACTGACCGGGCGTTGGAAGCCAAGTGATGGGACAAGGACTTGTGATGCTCTCCTGACCTGGACGAGGCCTTAGCTGAAGAAGTGGGCCTGGAGATCTTGGCAGGCCGCAGAGTCAAAGAACCTGCTGATTTGACCATGACCTGGGGGGGAGTGGGCTGAGAGTGAGCTCTAGACGGGGAGCGGTCCGACCAGGAGCCGGAGCTGCGAGAGTCCAAGGCCCGAGAGGGGGATCTAGGTCTCACCTTCTCCCGGTGCTTCTCGTGGTGCCTGTGCAACTTCCCCGAAGATTCCCCCCTGGAGGAAGGTTCCATGGCCTTGAGCTTTTCTTCAAGAAGGAAAGCCTGGAGAGCCTTCTGTCGGCGGATTCTGGTTCGGCTATTAAAGCCCTGGCAGAAAGAGCAAGCCTGGATGTCGTGGTCCGGGCCCAGGCACCAAACGCAGGCCAAATGAGGGTCTTTGAAAGGAATCTGCTTCCCACAGGCACACTTCGAAGAATGGCCCTCCAGTGAAGTTGGGGAGGACATCAGATGAAGAAAAGGCTTGAAAAAGGATTTCTTCCGAAGTTTGGATGGTTTCTGAATAGATTTCTTGGTCGTCGCACGCTAGACTAAACCAAAGAGGTCGAGACATGCAAGTCGACGGTGGGAAAGAACTGGGGATTCTGGTGGGACCGCCTCCTTATGTACTACATCTGACGTCGGGGGCGGGACCGACGTCGGAGGCGGTCCCCGCTGAAGACTGCTAGCTGGAAAATTTTCCGTGGGGTCTTTACGCCTGCCGGCTTCAGTCCTAATGGTGTAACCTGCTGCAAGAGCTGTACCTCGAAGAAGATCTGCAGACTTTTGCAGTATTCTGCATTGCATCCTGGCAGGCTCTACTAGCCTACACAAGCAGGCCCTCCTGCTAAAAAACTGGTCCAATTCCCAGCACTCTAACCTTGAAAGTTAGAACATATATGGGCAGACAAATTCTTATCAAGCCAATTAGATATTCTTTCTTCTTTCCCTTTTCAGGTAATACTTTTAAAGAGATTTTTCTGGTTTCCAGATATAAATTTACAGGTTGGCTCAATGTGAAAGAGTGCTGTGTACCCTTCCCTCCCGAAATCCTACCTATTTAAAGTGCATTAAGCCTACTGCAGTAGCACCTTTTGTCTCTCATTTCTATCATTTCCTTTCCTTTCTCCATACTTTCATTTCCCCTTTTTCCAGGCAGGCCACCTGGGAAATAGGTCTCCACTTTCCCTTTATTCTTATTTCCATACCTTGTGCAGGCACTCGGAGATCCAGTACTCGACCCCCCCTCCCAAAAAAAAAGATGACACTGTTTATAAGCTGGAACAGAGAAGCTAGAATCTCTGTTAGCTTGAGTCTGCCTTTGCACTTGAATAGATTTGTAAAAGCAGGGGCATCAGAACTGCACTAGCGAGAGGTAGAAAACCCTCACAGTGCATTTTTACAACCATACAATGTTGTTTAAGCAGTTTTCAGGTATTGCCAAAACGTAAGAAAAAGAACGTAAACACTATGGAAACTGTGGCCCAATCCTAGACCATCTTATTTAGAGACTAAGACCTGAAAACACACCCCATTATCACGATTGACTAACAGTTGTATTTGTTTTATGGTTTATAAAAAAAGCTTTTTTTTTGCCCCAAAATGGTGTTGCAATAGTGTTTTGTGCTTTTTCTTAGAGTTCCCTCTCAGTAGCACAGAAGAAATTGCAGTAGGTTGCTATGCCAAGTATTGAGCAGAAAGGTTGCAAAGCAGGAAATACCGAAATAAAACTCACGAGGAACTGCTAGACAAAATGTACACAATTTTAGAATTTCTACCAGTTCCATACAGTGTTTCATTTCCTTTCGGTATTCCTGTGTCTCAGTTACAATAGAAACCCAGGAATGTTGTAAAGGCTAAAGGTTTACCTTAACTGTTCCCCATTCTGGAAAGTTCTCTGTGGTGCTCAGTGTTCCTGCTGCTCCAGCTATGTCCTTAGGAGGCAGCCGTCCCACTGGTCACCCTAGAAATTAACTACAGACAGGTAAGGGGAGGGGCTACCGCAGGCAGTAAGCTGTTTTCATATTAATATTGGGAATTGCTGCATTTCAGGGATATGTATGTACTGGACTAAAGATATAAGGACTTTCCCTCTATGTAAAAGTAAATAAATGTGTGTTGTAAAGGTTTTGCTTATGCAAGGTGTTTAGGGGCGGAGCTAAAGGTGGTTACCTGATGGTTTCCTGGTATAAAAGGGAGCTCACTGTGGTAACCCCTTCAGATTCGTTGTGGGATCAGCTAGGTACTGACCCAAAGTAAGAAGGTCTGCACCGTTTCAGACCTGGACTCTATTTGGTTCCAGGGCGACTTCTGCTTGTATTGCCTTTGGAAACAAGAGTGTTTAGTGCATTTTGTTTATACATTTTTTATTTCTTTCTCATTTAAAGTCCGCTGTAAAGCAACTTATTTTATTTTGATTTGATGAATAAATGTCTTGGCTTGGCAGTCTAAAGCCTTGCCTCCTCATCACTGTGTCCGTGTCCATCAATACATCCACAGCCTGTAGACTATACTCCACTCCTGTAAACCAAGCCTAGAACTTAATGGATTGCTTAGTTATCTACTCATGTGAAAACCAGGTTCCTTTTATATACCTGAGTAATGTATTAGTGTACCTGTACGTTGTCAATAAACCTGAATTAAAAAAACAAAAAATACACCCACAGCCTATAACACTCAGCAGAACTCATTTACACAAAATATCCCCCCCCCATTTAAATTTCAGGCCTTTCCATTTTAAAATTACTCAAGACATTCTCATTAAAGGTGATAAGAAACACATCGCTAGATATTTATTTATTGAATTTTGTTGACCAGGTAGGCCCACTTAGACTAGCAGTCCCCTTTTCAGGGGCGACCGGGGGAGGGGGGTGAGATACAGATGGTAACCAATTGAAACTGAACCAGATTAAGCTGTTGGTGGCATTTTTAGTAAATGGGGGAAATCTGGCCGGCTACTCTTTTTGAGAAGTGCCATCGGATCTGTAATATCCACCAGAACAACTACCAGAACAGGCAGATGGACCTTGGTTTAATGTCTAATCCGAAAGACAGCACATCAGGACTGCAGCATCCCCATCATGCTGCACCACAGTGTCCGTATTGGGATTTTACCCCAAGTGCCTGGTGTGGGGCTAGAACCCACAACCTTTTGATCTCCCGGCCTCAGAGGCAAGTGTGCAACCTGCTGAGCCACTGATGCTCTCCTGTTTTCCTTTTAGGATCTACACAATATTCTGATATTGTCCTTTTTTTTTTATTAAATAGTAATCTCCTGTTTGCCTTTGCAACTGCCCTGAATTCCCTCTCTTCAGCAGATGCTGCTCTCTCTTTTCAGACTGCCTGAACATTCTGTGACATCAATAACACCATTCCAGGCCATTCAGATGAAATGCATGGAACAGTGGAACTGGTGTCATGTAATGGCTTAAAATATGTTATTAAAGAGCAGTAGCTGCTGAGGAGGGTGGAACTCTAAGGTCAGAGGGCATCCCCAAATTAGATAAGTTATTTATTTTAGTTTTAATTATTTACTAGCAATTGATCAAAGCATATCCAAATACATAACTGGCATGGATAGGATAATGCTAGGGCAGTTAAGTATGTACAAATAATTTCATATCACTTTAAAGCAGGATCTTCTTCCCTAAGTTTTCATGTGTTCATGTTGATTATTCCTACCATGAAGTAGTTTAAACAGGCTGCGGTTCAAAGTATGAGTCTATTCTGCAGCTCACTCGAGTCACTAATAGCTGCAACTGTAGTGGTAGTATGATTCCAACCCAGGACAAGTAGTCCATGTGTGTTTTGGGGCTAGCAGGGGTTACAATAACAAGCTATGAATAAAGCCTGGTACATATAGCACTCCTGGGTTCGAATCCCACAACCTTCAATTACTTACTGTGTGACCCTGAGCAAGTCACTACCTCCCCACTGCATCTAGGTCCCCTAGAAACAAGCATTGTCCCTAGTGGGCCTTATCTGGTTACCAAAGAATAAAAAAAAACAAAAAACAATCTGTTCCCACAGAAGGGACTCTGATGTCACAAGCAGAGGATAAAGACTTCAGGGCAGGAAAACTGCAGGAACAGATGAGCTTGTTTTTAAAGCAACAGTTAAATAAAATACTACATAGGGAAGTATGCATTATGAGGCTGTAATACCATTGAGAGGTTCTGGTGACATGTCACACTGAGAACGAAGCTCAAGAGGTTCCTCTACATGTCACCAGAACTTCGAGATGGTATTTTGCTTAGTAATACTTACTTCCCTATTTGTCATATTTTGTAATAAGATGGATCCAAGTTGCTTACAGTGAGGAGAAACTGGAAGTGAAATTATTAGTGGAGATGAAGGACTTGATTTGTGAATTTCATTCTGCCTGAAAGTGCCTGCTTTGCTGAACTGAGACATGTTTCTATCCTCATAGCACTTGTCAGATTTTACTGTTCTTGACAGTTAAGAATAAAATCTGACTCTCAGTGGTCTTGAGGTTATTGCTTGAACGTTCGATCCTGTAATCTTACTGTTTTGACACAACAGTGGTATTATGGAAAGATTACGTCACAGCGACAGTATTATGGGATTTATTTGCACACTTTTCCCATGATGAAAAATAAGTATCCATATATTATGTTGTAATAAACAATGACGCGTTTTGAACTCCCAGGTTTTGTAAAGGCTGTAATATCGCAGACCTGCTGATGCCCCCTGCCTTTGTTTTGCATAAAAAAAAAATCACTTTAATGCGTTTTTCCTGTATCATCAATCATTTTAAACTACAATATTCAAATAGAATGCAGCTTG
Organism: Neoceratodus forsteri; assembly: GCA_016271365.2. NCBI lineage: Eukaryota > Metazoa > Chordata > Ceratodontiformes > Ceratodontidae > Neoceratodus > Neoceratodus forsteri. The sequence continues at coordinate 884,129,788 of CM028130.1, forward strand.
TGTTTTAATAATTTCCTGTTTTTTATTACAGAGGACACTAGCACGAAAGCAGGGTCTTTTCCTCTTATTCTCCTGTTTCTTCCCAGCCGAAGTAATAATCATCCTCCGTTTGTGACAGCAAAATCATTTCCACAGCAACACAATAGGATAACACAAACAGAAAGTTATTACTGCAGTATGAGGGAAAGTAGCATGACGAGATAACGCCTGCAGTACAAAGAAATAGGTTACTCACCTGTAACCATTGTTCTATGAGTGGTATACAGTTCACAGCCACCCTCTGACTATTCCACTAGAACAGGCCTTCCATCAGACATCGTTAAGCTAAGCTCCTCCTACCACCTGGGCATTATATCCATGGCTCTGCACCAGCTGTCAGATCTTTGCACGCTGGAAACAGGGATCCATGATCCATGTGCTACTTGCCAGGGGAGGCAGAGTGGGTTGTGTGGATGTGAACTGTGTACCACTCCTGGAACAATGGCTACAGGTGAATAACCAATATTTCTGTGAGCATGGATACAATTCATTATCCACACTCTAGCAGACTCACAGCAGTTCTTCAGGAGGGGACAAGGTGTGCACCCCTACTTGATGAACAAAGACTGGAGAACTAAGGTCCTAGAACAGCATCCCGACGGGACTCTAGATTGATGCTAAAGTGGGATATGAAGGTGTGTGCTATCCTCTAGGTAGCAACCGTGCAGATTTCCTGGATGGGAATGTCCCTGGAGGCAGCCACCAAGGCAATGGCATGTCTTGTAGAATAAGCCCTGAGCCTCACAGGAGGCTCTCTACCAACCAATCTACAGCAGAGGTTGATGCAGAATGTAATCCACCTGCACAAAATGTCCACTCTGCTGCTGGTCTGCCAGGCGCAGCTTCGGCGTATGTTACAAACAGCTGGCAAGCCTCAGTTCGAACTCCAGCTGTGTGCTCCTTATGAGAGTGATCTCCGTAGGTCCAGAGTATAGAGCCTATGGTCAGCCTCCAAAGAAGAGTCTGTAAAGTACACCAGAAGGTTGATCACCTGGTCAAAGTGAAACTCCAAAACTACCTTTGGAAGGAACTTTGGGTGGGGGGCGAAGGGTGATCTTGTACTTGTGGAAGACCAGGTATGGAGAGACTCCATTGAGAGCGCCTGGAGCTCACTAATCTTTCTGGTTGATGCGACTGTCACTAAGAAGGCAGTCTTCCACGACAGGTGTGACGTATCAAATCTATGGACAGGCTCAAATGGCATGCCCATGAGCATAACCAGCACCAGCAGTAGGTCCCACGGTAGTGGTAGTTCATGCACTGGAGGGGACAGGTGATTAACTCATTCACTCCACAAGAGCTCTTTGAGAGTTCCACCGCTTTGCCTCCTGTATACTCAACGCTGCACCCTGGGCCTTTCTAAGCAAAATCAATCCATAATCAGCATGCCACAAATAAATGCTAATACCTCATGAAATATAAGTGCTACACACAAAGTATGAGTAGCAAAGTTGTTCAGCACAAAATTATCTTTCCAATGGTGCTATGTAATTAATAAGTAATTTTGTTTTCTATACTAGTCGAAATAACCATTTTGTTGCACAAAAACCGGCAATGTAAGCCATTTTTGGTTGGGAAATATGTAACATAACACTAAATTAAGCATCCATACATTAGATGTAGTTATAATATTACATTTGTACAAAAAAGCATTTTTTTCTAGTATAAAACATGTATTTTTCCCCCATTTTATGCAAGGTGCTTACGTGAGGCTTCATGGCCAAAATGTCTGCCATATACACCATGTCATAAACAAATGTGAATAACTCCTAAAGTGAACATGATACACACAAAGTATCGGTGGCAAAGTTGTTCAGCACAACATTACCTTTCTAATGGTGCTATGCAGTCAATTCTAATCACTTCTGGCTGGCAAGTAATTTTAAAACATGTGAATGATGTCTCCAGATGTTACTAGGGCACACAGGAAGTCTGTAGCTGACTTCTGTAGTCATTCTGGGGCACACTGCAGTACATTTGTTGCCACCTACAAGTGTATTCTAGGAGGCAATGAGTTAAGACCCTTGAAAAAGCCTGACCACCTTTTTCCTGGGCCACCATTGGCTTATCAGCCCACGCTTGTTAAACAGAGATGGCTGCCAAGTGCACCTTAAGGGTCGTTACTCGTAGGCCCAACTGCGAGAGGAGACAGAGGTAGTCCAGGATGCTCCCCACAAGGCAAACAAGGAGACCAGGCTCCTTGCCCTGTCACCATAAGACATGCTTCCATTTAAATGCATAGCATGTGCAAGTCGACTCTTTTCTGGAGGCCTCCACAATGTGGTGCACTTCTTTCAACAGAACCAAAGCTTGGAACTCTAGTTGCTCAGGAACCAGGCTAAGGGGTGCAGGAATGTCCGGTCCAGGTGCAAGGCTGTCTGGTCAGCATATCCAGGTGAAGAGACAGCTGCCACAGAGGTCTGCTGCTGAGCCTGAGGAGATCTGGGTACCAGAGCTGCCTGGACCAGTCAGAAGCTATCAGAATCTTCCGCGCCTTGTCCTTTCAGGCCCAGACTACCACCTTGTGGTTCAAAGGGAATGGAGGAAAGGCATGCACAGGGACCGGGGTCCAGGGCCTCACAAAGGCATCCCCCAAACAGTGTCCAAGACCATGGGGGGGGTGGGTACAAAATAGCCTCAGTTTGGCATTCTCCCAGGAGGCAAACAGATCCACCAGAGTAGTGCCCCACAGGGAGATAAGGTGCTTACCACCTACTGATTCAGGGACCACTCGTGCAATGTCTCTCCTACTTGACAGAGTGTTTGTCAGCTGACTATTCACTCCTATGACATGGATCACAAGGAGATCTGCGCCCAGGCTTCACATGAGGGTCCAGATGTGGAGGGCCTCCTGACACAGGGGAAGGGAGTGTGTTTCACCCTGCCTGTTCAGGTACTACATGGTCGTGGTGTTGTCCACCTAGATTTGCATGACCTGATCTCTGATTAGAGAAGCAAACTTCGTCGGGGCAAGCTGCACTGAACAGAGCTTTAGCAGCCGTATGTGGTGACGGACTCCATGGGTGACCAGAACCCATGGGCCCTGTGGTCTTCCCAGGTGTGCACCCCACCCAAGAGATGTGTCCATCAGTGTGACGGATGGTTCGGGGCCAACAAATGGGATTCCTTCCTCCAGATGTTCTAGGACTAGCCATCACTAGGTGGTGTCCCACATCGGCAGGGTCACTGTGACTGGCTGGTCCAAGTGGCCTAGGTGCTGGGACCACTGATGGCCTATCTCCCACTGCAGGTGGTGCATTCGCCGGTGGGCCCAATGGACCACACTGCTGCAGGACACCATGTAGCCCAGCAGCCGCAGGAATTCCCAGGCGGGGAGTGAAGGCCCAGTCTGAAATGACTAGGCAAAGGAGGCAAGATCCTATGCCTGGCCTGCAAGGAGGCAGGCCATGGCCGATAGAAGTCTAGTTCTGCCCTGATGAACTTGACAATCTGCAAGAAAACCAGTTCGGACTTGTCAGGGTTGACCAACAGGCCCAAGTCGCAACAGGCTGGAGGGCCAGATCTCTGGACCTCTCAACAGTCTCTATGAACAGTTCGACAAATAGCCAGTCATTGTGGCTGGGATACACCCTGATGCCCTTGTGCTGCAGGGAGACTGCCACCACTGCTATATACACTTGAAAACCCTGGGTGTGAATGAGAAACCAATATGCATGACCTGGAACTGGTACAGTACTGATGGACAATGGGATAGACAGACTAGAATGTTGAAGAACGCAACCTGGAAGTCCATGGAGCAGAACCACATGACCTGCTCCAGGGACTGAATGATCTGATTCGGAGTCCATATAGAACTTCTACATGTACTGATTCAGATTGTTCAAATGCAGTATAGGGTGCTAGCCCCCACCCCCAAAAAAAAAATCAGTTTCAGAACCAACAAGCATCTGGACATGTAACCTTGACTGGCCAGGGCATCCAGGACATGGGATGTGACTCCTTTCATGCAGTATTGAGTGATATCCTCTGAAGGGAGGACAGTGTGTCCTGCAACATCCTGAACTCCCAAGAAGTGTGGAGTTGATAAAGCAGGACAGCTTTGAAATCCATAGGCAGTCCTCTGCCTACCATCTCTAGCAACCACCTGTCCATTGTGATAACATAAATAATAATAATAATCTTTATTTATTATGCCTGCGCCTTTCAAATTTATCAAGGCCCATTACAAAAAGTTAATAAAACAGAAAAATAAAACAACTTTAGATAAAATATTCAATTAAAATCCAGTGATCAGCATTAATAATTACGATATGCTTGGTTCCATAAATAAGTCATTAGTGCCTGTTTGAAGCCCCCCATGGTTGCGCACTCCCGAAGCTGATGGGGTAGAGAATGCCAAAGGGCAGGACTACGTACATAAATGCAGGGGCCCCTGAAGATTTTAAAGATACTCTTGGAATCTCTAGCAACCCCACATCAGACGCTCTTTCAGGTAGTCAGGGCCAAGTCCATGTAGGGCTTTATAAGTCAGTAGTCTGACTCTGAAGGTGATCCGCCACTGAACTGGAAGCCAGTGCAGTTTGCACAGCACCAGTGTGATGTGACGTGTTCGAGGAGTCCCCATCAACAACCGGGCTGCAGCACTCTGCACCAGGGGCAGGTGGTGGATATCAACCCCCGGTAGCCCATAGTAAAGGGAGCTGCAGTAATCAAGGCGTGAGGTAACAAAGGCGTGAATCAGTGCAGGCAGGTCACTGAATGGAACAAGGTGCTTGATCCTAGCAATGCTCCTCAGATGGTAAAAGGATGACTTGACGACTGCCGACACCCGAGATTGCAGTGTCAGCCCATCGTCAAGCATCACCACTAGGTCCTGCACCAGTTTGGCGGTAAGGAGCTGGGAGCCCCCAAGGAAAAGTCCCGTTGGCTGATCAGCCCCCGACTCCCTTATCCGGTGACCCGGATCCACAACCATCACCTCAGTCTTTCCTGAGTTCAACTTCAGCCAGCTGGAATTCATCCAATCCTGGATTTCAGCAAGGCAGTTATTAAATACCGAGAGTGCACTATCCTGGTCGGGTGCGAAAGACAGGTAGAGCTGGGTATCATCCGCATAGCAGTGAAACTTCAGCCCATACCATCTTACAATGTCTCCATGGGGCAGCATATACACCATGGACAATGTGGAGGACAGCACAGAGCCCTGAGGAACTCCACATGACAGAGAAAGAGGGTCGGAGGAATAAATCCCCGACACCACCCTTTGAGTTCTGCCAGTGAGGAAGGACTTAAACCACCTGAGGACAAGACTAGTCAGGCTACAGATGAACCTCAGGTGCTCAAGCAGCACTCCATGATACACAGTGTCAAAATCTGAGGAGAGATCAAGAAGCACCAAGATGGACCGGCTTTTCCAATCTCTCGTCATCAGATCAGAGCATCCAAACCAGCGCAGTCTCGATAATATGCCCCTTTTGAAAACCGGATTGGAGAGGCTCGTAGATGTTATAGATGGTCAAGTGGTTCTCCAGCTGTATAGCCACTACTTTCTCAATCACTTTGCCCATGAAGGGAAGGTTACAGATAGGTCTGTGGTTTGCAAGGTAGTCTGGGTCCAGAGAAGCTTTCCTCAGGAGGGGTGTCACCACCGTCTCCTTCAGAAAGCTGGGAAACTCACCCGAATCAAGGGAGCACCAGACTGTCTGTGCCAGGACCGGGCCAACGATGTCAAAACAACCCATAATCAGGGAAATTGGGCCTGGATCCCAACTAAAGCACGTAAGGCGCATATCCTGGACAATCCACTTGACATCCACGAGCTCTGGCCGGTCAAAGGTACTCCAAGAAAAATGAGGGGCAGTGACCGGGCACCGATCACTCACATCCCCAACAGAATGCGTTGATTGGATCTCCGCCCTGATGTCAGCAACCTTATCCGCAAAGAACTGAACAAGCTCCTCACACTCCAACTGTGAAAAGGCTCTTTGAACATGCAGGCAGGCTGGGTTGCACAGCCTGTACACAGTTCCAAAGAGCTGGGCCGGTCGGTTTTGAGTGGCAGCAAGCTCCCTGGACAGGAACTCTGCCTTCTTACAGGCAACTGTTGATTGGTAAACTTGGTAATGTTCCAACAATCTAAGGTGGTCGGCCTCCAGGGCAGATTTCTGCCAGCAATGCTCTAACTTTTGTCCAAGGCGCCACAACTCCCTCAAGGTCCTGTCAAACCAAGGGGACAAGGGCGAAGTGAGAGAGGATGAACAAAGACAGAAGCGATCGAATCCAGGGCTGTGGCGATGACCTTATTATAGGCCAATACCAAGGCCTCTGGGTTCCCGCTTGCCACAGGAAACTCTGATAAGTCAAGTACTGCCGCTAGGCCTTCAGGGCTCACATCCCATAAAGGGCGGTACCTGACCATCTCCACAGGGATAGGCCTACAAAGGGGGGGGGGTACAAAAATTGAATCTCACAGTGTAATGATTGGACCACCCGACAGGTCCAACCCCAACATCGGAGGCTTCGATCCCCAGGAGAAAAACCAGGTCAAGGGAGTGGCCGTGTACGTGAGTAGCAGAGGTAATCTGTGTGAGGCCCAGTGATGTCATCAGCTGGAGGAAGTGTTGTCCAAACTACGAGAGTTTGTCATCGATCCAGGTGTTGAAGTCGGCCAGGACCGTCAGCCTGTGTGACTCAAATGTCATATTGATCACGATGTCCGCTACTTCCTGAAGGAATTGCTTCTCATCCCTAGGTGGACAGTAGATGAGGGCTATCCTACAGCCTACACCTGCTACTATGGTACACTTGAATTACCTGGCATCCTCAACTGGTACACTCGTGAGGCTCAATTTGGTCTTGAAACAGACAGCAACACCCCCCTTCCCCTGCGGTCCAATCTTGAGCAGTGTATCACCGAGTACCTGGCTGGAATCGCATCCTCAAGCATGGGGCCAGTGTTTTCATCCAGCCAGGACTCGATGATGCATGCCAGATCTGCTGTCCCAACAAGATCTGCAATAATTGCAGTCTTGTTCTTAATAGATATGGCGTTGCATAACACCGCTCAAGTTGGACAGGTTTCCTGGGCTGTCCTGGCTACCTGCCCACCAAAAATGGTGGTGCCCTTGGGTATGGAGACCAAGCATGGCGGACCACGTTCCAGAATCCATTTTGCCCCAGTGCATCTTCTGGATTCAACGACCCCGATGTGACAGCTTCGCTCATCCATCCTCTGCTGTTCGCACCCCCTTCCTATGGGCAATGCGCAGCATTCTACAGTGCTTATAGGTAGAAACTAGTAAAGGGAGGAAAAGGGCGGAGGGCGTGAAGGACAGAGGATGAATAGCACACAAACTGGGGGGTAGGCCTACAACACATACCACAGGCTCAAAACGCCAAGCAAAATGAAAAATAACCCACAAAACAAAACCCAAGATATAACAAGCATTTGTCAATGCCGAATGCTGGCATTGGCACTGGTAGTGGTAGTGCAGGAGTTAGAGATGCATAATAGGAATGGTAGTGAAGTATTGAACTGATGCCAACCTCACCCCCACCCTGAAGAGACACATTTTTAACATAGGCATTTTGGGACCTCCCCTCATGAACAGTGGTACTGTGATTGCATTAATCTGTCCCAAAAGTTGATTGCCCACAGCGACCATGCCATTCTGTGCCACAGGTGCGAACACACATTTTGGGCAGGATGTGAAAAAAGACAGCTGTACTGTTCAAAAGGAGAGGTGAACAAATGCCAGTGCTGAGAATGTGGCATGAAAATGTTGCAAATTTCCAATGTTACAAGGGTGCATGGAAACTGCACAGTGCATGCTTGTGACAGTCATTTTATGGACATTCGTCACCAAATTTCCAACATAAGCATTTTAGGACCTCTGCTCATGAACAGTGTCACAGTCATTGTCTCAAACTGTCCTGAAAACTGATTTCGCACAGCGACCCCGCTATTCTGCACCAGATGTGTGAACACACATTTCGGCCAGGAAATATAAAATGACAACTGTACTGTTCATAAGGAGGTGTGGAAAAATGCCAATGTTGAAAATCTGGAGTGGAAACATAAATTCACGAAGTTACGAGTGTGCGTGGAAACTGTGCAATGCATGCTCGTAAAACAGCCATTCTTTGGATTTTTTCACCAAATTTACAACATAGGCTTTTTGAGAGCCCACCTCATGAACAGTGGCACTGTCATTTTGTTAATTGGTCCCAAAAGGTGATTCCGTGCAGTGACCGCAAAACCACCTTTTGGGACCGAATAACGCCATGACAGCATGACAGATAGCTTCTGCCAGAGAACAGACAGAACACCAGGAGGAAAGAGCTACTGTTTAACTAAAACTTCTCTACTGGGACTATACTGCCCTCCTTCCCTCCCTTCCCCTCCATCCTAAACCAGTTCTACTTTTACAGGCACAGGATTTAACTGACAACAGGAACTTCCTGTTTGGGAGCAGGAAGTGAGTGATCACAGAGCCACCAAAGACTCACCATCCTAGAAGGGCAAGGGTAGCTCTCCGTCTCTCCCCCCCCAGCTGCTGGAGGTCTGGCTGAGCAAGTAAAGAGACTATTGAGAAATATAGGAACTTCTTGTCTTAGAACAGGAAGATCAGGAGCTAAAAGGGCACAGAGGCAGTAAGTAAGTAGGGGAAGAAAAAAAAAAATAATAATAAACAAACAGAGGAAAGAGTAAGCATTCCAAACAACAGTTAGGGGGCCAGAAAAAAGACATGATGGGAGTGGTGCAGTGCAGTGGCTGTGGAGCAGCAGTCATCTAGAAGACATTCTGGAGGATGCAGTGTTGTCCCACCTGCAGGCACCTCTCTGGGCTGAGGGAGGAGTATGCTCATCTCCAGGCTGAGTTGGCCAGGATTTGGGGAACCTCCTCTTCCACCCAGGTACCACCAGAGTCACTGCCATTGCCTCAGAGGTTGCCAAGAAAGAGGAGTGGTTGGACCACAGTGGGCTCAGAGAAGGTGAGGGTGGTGGAACAGAGGCGCATCCCTCCAGTTGTACCTCACCACAATTTCTACGCTGTTCTGGAAAAGTGTGGTTTCTTTATGGAGGCACCCACAATGGAGACTAAGGAGGATGCTGGGAACCTCCACAAAGGAGACCCACAGGTAGCATGGGACCCCACAGGGGAAGGAAACAACTCCTGGTGGGGGACTCCATTGTTAGGAAGGTAGAACTGGGGGAGGAAGGGGGAGAGGGAGGTAAGGTGCCTGCCTGGTGCCATGGCTTGGAAGGACAGGGAGCGAATTCTCAGGATCACAGGAGCAGCTGCACAGGGGAGGGAGCTGTATGTCATTGTCCATCTAGGGACAAATGACCTGATTAGAAAGGGATCACAGCAGTGCAAGAAGCATTTGTGAAGATGGGGAGGGGTCTTAGACAAATAGCACACACGGTAACCTTCTTGGAGGTGCTGCCTGTCTATGGCACGGATGAGGCTAGGGTGCTCCATACTATGGGATTCAATCAGTGGTTAAAATACTGGCGCAGAGCTCAGGGATTTGGCTTCATTGGGTACTGGGGGTCCACCTGGATGGATGCAGGCCTATACTGGCGTGATGGTCTGCATCTGTCCAGGAGGGGAACCAGGATCCTAGGTTACTCGGTTAATGGACAAGAGAAGGCCAAAGCCCATCGAGGTTGTCCTCCACACCTTGTGGATCACTGTACCATTATATTGTTTCTAGGAGCCATTTATCAAGTTTAGTTTTAAAGATATTTATGTGTTCATAGTCTATGATATCCTGAGGTAAGGAATTCCAGATTCTAGGGGCTCTGACTAAAAAAAAGTTGCCTTTTATTTGTTTTTGCTCTATCAACCCCTATTTGTTTATTATGATTCCTTGCTACAATTTTTCTTGATGTGAAAGACAATCCACATAAATTCATTAGAGTAGCAGAGTGGGTGATCTTGAATAACTGGAGAAGATCACCTCTTGTTCTTCCAAGTCTAAGTGAATATAGTCCCGTTTTATGGAGCCTAGTTCCGTAATCTAATTGTGAGAGATGTGGTATGATTTTTGTAGCTCTTCTCTGAACTTGTTCAATTCTAATAATGTCCGCAATCAAATAGTGACTCCAAAAAGGTGATCCATAGTCCATATGAGGTCTAATATGTGTTTTATAAAGAGACATAATGCATTCCTCGGTTTTAAGAACAAATGTATTGTTAATTCTGTGGAGAAGAGCATTGGCGTGGTTGTCTATTTTGTAACAATGGTCAATAGATGACAATTTGTTATTTACTAGTATTCCCAGGTATTTTTCCACAAACAATTCCCTAATAATAATATTACTAAGGCAATATGTTTGTTTAGGATTTTTATTACCCATATGTAATATTGAGCATTTTGACACATTGAAGGACATTCTGTTGACATTTGCCCAGCGTTCAATCCTAGTAAGATCATTTTTTAAGGTATTCCTATTGATATCACTGTCAACACATCCACCCAACTTGGTGTCATCTGCAAATTTTGAAATGGTATTATTTGATGAAATAGTCAGATCATTAATGAAGATGCTAAACAGTATGGGTCCCGGAACAGAGCCCTGGGGAACACCGCTAGATACCTTTTTCTTTTCCGATTGATCCCCGTTCACCCTAACACTCTGGGTTCTATCATACAGCCAACTATGAACCCATGACACAATGCCATGTGAAAACCCCAGATTAGTTAATCAGTATAGAGTGTGATACCTTATCAAAAGCTTTACTGTAATCGAGAAAGATAACATCAACTGGGATATTAAGGTCCAAATTTTTGCTAATCGTGTTGTAAAAAGATAGCAAGTTGGTTGTACATGAGTAACCGGATTTAAATCCATGCTGTGTAGTATCTCCCAAGTTCAAGGACAGCATTTCTTCTTCAATTAATAGTTTAATCTTTTTTTCCAATAGTTTACAGGGTATGGACGTGAGACTGATGGGTCTATAATTTTCAGCTTTACAATGTAGTCCCTTTTTAAAGATTGGAGCAACAATGGCTGTTTTCCAATCCGAGGGGACCCTGGATTCAGTAAGTGATTTATTAAAAATAATGGTAAGTGGAATACCAATACGGTCAGAAGTTTCTATAAGAAATTTAGAGGTTATATTATCTGGGTCAGGGCTTGTTTTTTTTTTAATGTATCTAGGAGATTACGTGTTTTGTGAGATGTAATGGAACAACTAAGTTTCATACCTGAATTGACTAATGGCATAGGCTCTATCTATATCTTGCTCAAAAACTGAGCAGAAGTACTTAGTAAATTCAACAGCAGTAACCTTATCTGAAATAATGGTAGTATTATCTATAATTAGTGGACCTACCCTTTTGGTATCTCCCTTTTTTCCGTTTAAATATGAATATAAACTTTTATGAGAATCTTTGGTGTGAGCAATTTTAAATTCCAAGTTCCGTTTAGCTAGTACGATGGATGTTTTGAGGTCCTTAACTGCCTTCCTGTATTTTGATAATATTCCCTCTATCTGATCAGACCGACACTGTTTCAGTAGTGTAAATAACTTCTGTTTACGAATACCGAGTTTCTTAATAGAGCAGTTGTACCAAGCGGGAATTTTGCCTTTATTATTGTATTTCTTTCTTTCTGAAACGTACCGTTTTTCTACATCGTAGATTATGTCTTTAAAGATGTTTCAAGCACCGTCTAATTTAGCGGCGAAAGTATTGAGTCCCATGGCATAACCTTGAACTGTTCATTAATTTTGCCGAAATTGGCTTTATCGTAAAGTTTTATCATAAGTTTGTTTGTGGATGTTTTGTGTACCAAAGGAATAGAAAAGAGGATTGACATATGGTCACTGTTACTTATTGGGTCCATAACACATAAATTAATCAGAGAGGCCTCCATATTAGTTATAACTAGGTCCAGTGTATTTGTTCCTCGAGTGGGTTCTCTAATTAATTGGGTAAGACCAAGATCTATAATCGTTGAAATTAACTGTATGTCATGCTGATTAATGCCTGTTAAAGTGTCCCAATTTATGGTAGGAAGATTAAAGTCAGCTAAGATAATTACTATTCCCTTGTCAGCAATCTGAGTAATTTCCGAAGTTAATTGTTTAGTATAACAAATATCTGAAGAGGATGGGCGATAACAAGTACCGACCAGAATCTGAGGGTGACCATTAGGTTGTAAGTATACCCAGATACTTTCTGTCTGAGTTAAAGTAGATTCAAAGGACGGAATACTGTTAGTGACATAAAGACTCACGCCTCCCCCCTTTTTTATCATCTACTTTATTTTTGCAATAATGTTTAAATCCTGGAATTTCCATAATCCATTGTTTATCGGAGTTTCCCCATATTTCTGTTATGGCTATTAATCTGATTTTGAATTCCTGGATTTTTAGTTCTAGTTCAGCCATTTTTATATTGTTAAGAGACTGTGCGTTAAATGATAGAACATTCAGATTATTAATAGGTAGTGGTAAGGTATTAAGAGATGGCGTTAATGGCCTAGTTTCCCCCTTTGTTGCTAGTTTAAATGATTTTTAATAAATGTTGAAAACTGACGACCTAAAAGAGAACTCCCCCTTCTGCTGAGGTGCAGACCATCAAGAGAGATGGATTTTCGTTGAATTCTTCCCAATGTGTAAGACAGGCAATGTCTTGACTATAACACCATTTACGGAGCCATTCATTTAGTGCTTTGATTTTGTTTAGGGTTTGATTAGAGGCTCGAGGAACTGGGAGGATTTCTGATGTACAGATACTGCACCCCCTCTCTTCTAGAATATTACATAGTGAGACAAAATCCTGTTTTAGTTGTTGAAGTGGAATTTTGTTGATATCGTTAGTCCCAGCGTGGATGATTACTTAAGGGTTATTTCCTGCCGCCAGAAAGGGCAACTTTAGTCATGGATGTTATATCAGAGACTCCTGCCCCCCCTAAAGCTTGAGCAGGTTCAGTTCTCTTTATCAGGGTTACAGACCACTCGATCAATAAATTTAATCATGGAATCAGCTAGTACATAAACCTGCTTAGTATATGGTGTAGATTTGGGGAAGTGTACCACTTGGCTATTATTTGGATTTTGCTTGCTTCCATGTTTAGTAGATGGTTGTAGAAGAGTGTTAGTTGTAGAGGTGGAGTCTGAGTTTGCATCAGCAACTATGTTACAACTGCTTTTGACTAGGGCTGGCTGTGTCAACTGTGATGAAGTCCGATGGTTCAAAGGAATTGTGTAGTGGAATTGGGGGAGAGATGTTAAAATGTGGTTCTCTCGTCTGGTTGGATATGGTATATGCAATGGTAGACCAGGGTATTTCATCTGGTAACTGGTGTAATCTTGAAGATAAATCAGGGAAATAGGGAGTTGAATCATTTTTTATTGTGTCTTGCTTCAACGGAGAATTTGATAAGGAGCCCAATGGTGTGGTGGTATTTACAACATCAACATGGGTAGTAGTTGTATTAGTGGCCTCTAAGAGGAGTGACATGTGGTCTATATACTCTTCTAATGCTTCTATTTCTGGATTAATAACTAATTTGGTTGTGTCAGGGACAGCTTCGAATTTGGTTTGAAGATGTGCAACTTCTTTTTGTAGAGTTTTAACCAACATGCATCTCTTGCAAATAAATTTGGCAGTTTGTTTGCCAATAGCATACATCTGACATGAAGAACAATACTTGTTTGCTCTCTTCATAGTGGTGTTTACTTTCCTAAGTAATTTGAAATATAAACACTTTACCTTATTGGAGTCAATTAAACCCTAGGTGATAGGTTTAAATACTTCATTGGCAAGCATTTAAACAAGCCAAAGGGGGAGGCACTGAAAAGAAGCAGGGAAATCCTAGCCCCCTCCCAAAAAAAAAAAAAAAATCAGAGTACTAAGTGAGGTAGACACCAACATAGAGATGTCAATAGGGAGAAGCGCAGGGGTAAATGGAAAAAGTGACAAACTCAATAAGGACAGGGATGGGGCAAAAAGGGGTAAGGCCTTCAAGAAATGGAGGGTAATGAGTACCAACGCCCGTAGTCTGGGCAACAAGCTCCCTGAACTGGTAGCCCTGATGGAAGAGGGATGCCTGGATATTGTAGCAGTCACAGAAACATGGTACACAGAGGACCATGACTGGGATGACAACATACCAGGGAACACAACCTACAGAAGAGACAGGGAGGGGAGTAGCTCTCTATGTAAGGGAAGGGATAAAAGCAACTGAACAAAAGAGTAAACAGGGAGGAGAGGAGGCACTGTGGGCCACCTTAGACACTGGAAATGGCACCACAATCCACACAGGGGTTGTATACAGACCCCCATGTCAGGGGAAGGGAATGGACAAGGATATGATAGAAGGCATACTTAGGATGGCAGAGAAAGGGGAGATACTGTTGATGGGGGACCTTCATATGCCAGATGTTAAGTGGAGCAACTTTGCTGCAGCCACATCCAAAAGCAGGGCCATTCTTGAAGCCCTTCAGGTGGCATGCCTCAGACAGCTAGTTTTGGAACCTATTCGTGAGGGAGCAATCTTAGACCTCGTACTCTCGAATGGGGACAATGAGGGGATCTCAGATCTAGAAGTGGGTAGCCATTTGGGAACAAGTGACCACCAAACAGTGTGGTTCACTATAAACTCAGCTACAGAGTCAAGCCATACAAAAGTGAGGGTTCTGGACTTCAGGGGGGCTGACTTTGGCAAGATGGGAGAGTGCCTTAGAACAGCCCTAGCAAACAGGCTAGAAGGAGGGGTGGAGCAACAATGGGGAAATATCAAAACTGCCATCACAGAGGCAACAAGCCTTTGTGTGAAGCAAATAAATCAAAATGAAAGAAAAAGCCACTATGGTTCTCAAAAGAAGTGGCGTGTGAAGGTTAGGGAGAAAGATAGCATTTAGAAGTATAAGGAAACACAGAAGGAGCAGGACAGAGAACTATACCAGTTAAGGCAGAAGGAAGCAGGAGGTAGTCAGAATAGCAAAGGCACAAACTGAGGAAAAGACAGCCAACTTGGTTAGGAAGGGGGATAAAACCTTTTATAGGTATATCAGGGAGTGCAGAAAGACAAAGGGAGGGAGGGATAATGAGGCTGAATAGAATGGATGGTAGGTGGGCAGAGAGTGACGGTGAAAAAGCAGGGATACTGAATGAATACTTCTGTTCAGTATTCACAAAAGAGGAAGTGGGGGAGGTGTCTAATCCAATTAACAGAAGCACTCTGGAGAGGGGGGTCGACCCCAGTCCTTTCACAGAAGAAAGGGTTCTGAAAGAACTCCTAACACTGAAGGTGGACAAAGCAATGGGGCCTGATGGAATTCACCCCAGAATTCTAAAAGAATTAAGCAGAGAACTAGTGACACCACTGAATACCCTTTATAACAAATCATGGGAGGATGGTGCGGTACCTGAGGACTGGAAGAAGGTTGATGTGATTCCCCTTCACAAAAGTGGGAGCAAGACAGAGGCAGGAAACTACACACCTGTCAGTTTGACCTCTGTGGTAGGGAAAGTGATGGAATCACTTCTGAAGGAAAGAATTGTTGAGTACCTAGAGGCCAGTGGGGCACAGGACCCATGTCAGACGAATCTAATTGATTTCTTTGACTGGGTGACCAAAGCAGTAGACCAGGGAGGGGCTGTGGACATGGCCTACCTAGACTTTAGCAAGGCATTTGACACAGTCCCACACAAAAGATTAGTACTCAAATTAACCAGCCTTGGAGTGGGTCCCAGGGTGGTAGCCTGGGTAAAACACTGGCTGAACAACAGGACACAGAAGGTAATTGTAAATGGAGTCCACTCTGAAGAAAGAGGGGTTACTAGTGGGGTACTGCAGGGTTCAGTACTGGGTCCAGTCCTTTTTAATGTCTTTATAAGTGGCATTGCAGAGGGCCTGGAAGGAAAAGTATGCCCCTTTGCAGATGACACAAAGATCTGCAACAGGGTTGATACACAAGGAGGTGTGGAAAGGATGAGAAGGGACTTGGCAAGGTTGGAGGAATGGTCAGAAGTATGGCAGCTTGGATTCAATGCAAAGAAGTGCAAAGTAATGCACCTGGGAAACAAAAACCCAGGGGAAGATTACACAATTGTGGGGGGTAGTAACAACAACAAAAATGGAAAGGGACCTGGGGGTAATCATATCATATGATCTTAAGGTTGGCAAGCAATGTGAGAAAGTGGTAGGGAGGGCTGGGGGGATACTGGGATATATAGGGAGAGGCATCACCAGCAGAAAACAGGAAGTTGTTATCGTCCTGTACAGACAGTTGGTGAGACCCCATCTGGAGTACTGCGTCCAGTTCTGGAGATTCCGTCTCCGCAAGGATATAGACAGGATGGAGGCAGTTCAGAGGAGGGCAACTAAAATGGTGCAGGGTCTGCAAGGGAAGCCATACAAGGGGAGGCTAAAAGAGCTTAATATGTATACCCTTGAGGAAAGAAGGGAGAGGGGGGACATGATAGAAACTTTTAAGTACCTCAGTGGAATCAACAAAGTCCAAGAGGGTAGCATCTTTCAGAAAAAGAGATGTGCAAGAACAGGGGGACACAATTTGAACATAGAGGGGGGACGGCTCAGGAGCAATATAAGGAAGTATTTTTTCCACAGAGAGGTGGTGGATGCATGGAATAGCCTTCCTGAGGAGGTTGTGGGGTCAAACTGTGGGAGAATTCAAGAACGCATGGGACAGACATAAGGCAATTTTTGTGGTGGGTAGGAAGAAATAGGCTGTTGGTTAAATAGGATCTGCAGCTTATCCTCTAGGTAGGGAAATGGGCGGACTAGGTGGGCCAAGCGAACCTTATCTGCCATCAAAGGCTATGTTTCTATGACAGTGACTGAATTCATGAGGAGGGGTCCCAATAACCCCATCTTGAAAATTTGGTGCCAAAATTCTCCAAAATGCCAGAGATACGCAGCAAAGTTGAAAAAACCCTATTCATGCCATTATACGGCTTACTGGCATGTCTTCAGTTCGCGATCGGCTTTGAAGAGTGCAGACATGTTCCCGTCCACCGAAGATTATCGCGCCGTGCTCCGGAGGTAAGTATAGGGTGGGAGGGTGTGGGAAGGCAAGGTGCGCAGAGGGTGGGCGTGGGTTGTGGGAGGGCCACCGGAGTCGATGAGGGACCATTTTCTGCTTTGCAGGTTTTAACAAAAAAAAATAAAAAATTGCGGGATAGTTTTTCTTTTACAGGGGCATTTGGAACTCTGGGGTGGGCTCCCAGCATGCCACCTGAGTGTTTGTTGTTTTGGGGGGTTTCTGTAGGCAGCGGGCACACAACAAATAGGGGGACATTAAGCTGATGGAGAGTGGGCTCCACATTGGCAAATTAAACTGGAAGGATATGATGCCGAGGGGATTGGGTACCCCCTCGGCACACACATTAAATGGGAAGAGGGGTTGCATTATGCCGAGTGGTCTCCCCCGTCGGCAAATTAAGAGGGTTGGGGCACTCTGCGTCAGCATGCCGCCATGTTTTGTAAACTGGTTTACCAGGAAAGGCACGCCGCTGCATGAGAAGCTTGGCTCTCACTGCAGTGGACCTTTCCTTAGATCTGGTGGCCAGTTTACGTGTTGAGGGTGTCGGCGCCTGCAGCTACCTTATTGGTGAATGAGGGACGCACCTACTGATGCATGCCCTGCATTCGCCACAGTGACTGCACCTCCAAAACTGCTACTCTACTGCAATATGTTGGCAGCAGAAGCGCGAGCCGACATAAGAATTACACATAAGAATTACACACTCCCTCAACTCTCACTTTGAGGGGACAGTAAACACAAATAAACAGAACCCCCAAAACCAAATATAAATTAAATTAAACCTCCCTTATTTCTAAAACTCCCTGCTCTCTCTCACCAAGAGGAGAGAATCAAACAATAAAATAAATAAATAAAACTTACCACTCTCCCCACCCAAAGAAAACTATATTACAATAAATCTTATAATAGAGTAAAACTATAAAACACCAGTCCAAGCTCCAAAGTCTCTGAATAAATGATGTAAGTCCAGGAAAGAAAAGTGATATGACATCATAAGGAATCCACTTCTATGATGCCAAAGTCAAAGAATACAGAAGGACTGAACACAGTATAACTGAGACTTAAAACCAAAGATGAAGAAATTAGACTTTAAGTACACTCCTCTCACTAAGGTGTACATGTTAACATAAAATAATGTAAACAACGTCAAATACAGTTCCGACCCCCAGGCCCTCTCACTTCCTGGGGGTCTTAAATAAAACTGGGGCACTCTCACTGCCCAGAACAAAAATTACAAAGAAAAAAGTTTGAGTTCTGACCATGAAGTAATTTCCTTGTGGCAAAAACCTCCCGATATAATCCAGATCTTCCTTGGAGTGAAAACGCCAGATATCGGTCAAGATATCGCTCGAACACCATGCCAGACACCCCAATACCCTGTCTGTGAGGGCTGCCACCAGAAATGTCTGCCCCACCATCTCAGCACCTCGTCTGTAGCAGCCCACCGGCTGGCCAGCAAGGGGCCTTGGAAAAACCTTAGGCCTCCGGCCAGCTCCCCAGTCAATCCAGCCCTGTCCTCCCAGGCAGAAGCAGACTCCAGTGGCTAACCACCCACAACTACAGGGTCATGCTATCCCAGTCTGGCAGAACTCCACGTCGGTACCGGGACCGATATCTAACACAAACACCTCAGCAATAATCCAGTTCAGTCAAGCGAACCCGAACCCAATATTCAGCTTCTGTACCATATCACGGGATTACTGGGACTCTTGTCCAAGAGTTCTCTTGCAGGGGCTCACACCACACTCTTGTACGAGTGTTCCCTCTACTGAATCCACACAACAGCCTCCTCACTCCGCCATTAACTCCCAGTCAAAGAGCTACAACTATTGGTCAGAATTAAGAAGGGCAAAGCTGACCCAACTAGGAATGTAGACGGAGAGAACAGGTGGAGGGATGGCACCCCCAACCAGTCACTGGGCAGCCTTTTTGAGGGCACCAGCCACTGGGACTGCAGGAGAGCCTCCCTCCCCCCCCGCTTGAGGCCCTGGCCACAAAACTTGGGTTTCGGGTGCCAGGCCTGATATGACCCCTGTCAGACTGCTACCAAGGGGGCTATAGCTGAAAGGACTGGTACTGGAAAGCCTTTTTCTTAGATTCTGTTTCTGGTCCTTCTAGGATGATGCCACAGAGTCAAGGGTGGCAGTGGACTTCTCTACCAGCATGAGATGTCCTTCCATCCCAGGGCCAAAGAGGTCAATGCCCAGAAAAGGTGCATCGACCAGCTTGTGCAGGGTGTCTGCCATAAGGGTAGACAAGTGCAGGCAGGCCCTGCGATGCATGGACAGCTGCTGCTGCCATGGCATGGGCACAGGAGTCACACGTGTCCAAGGCCACCTGGAGCAGCCAGCGATTGACCTTGGTTCCAGACCAACTTCACGGCAACTGCTGGTCAGTAGGGAGGAGTGGGAGGGACTCATCAAGGACTCCCAACAGAGAGTGCCCAAAGTTGGCTATCATGACAGAGTAACTCATCTTATCCAGAGCCTTGTTCACGTCGCACTGGCCCCCAGATTTCTGGAAGGCCACATCACAGACCAGTACCTCGGTTGAAGGGTGGTCTGAGAAACCAGAGAAGGACCTAGCGTGAACCGCGTACTTGCAGACCACGTGGGTGAAGAGCGCCAGGCAGGATGCTGGATGCTGCCAGAGCTCCAGCCAGTCCCAAAATGACCTCAGCCATGGGAATGGCACCCCCGGGGATTTGTCCCTCTCCCAGAAGTCCGTAAAAATGTACTTGTCCCTCTTTTGGACAGGCTCCAGAGGAACATTCATGCAGTCCAACACGAGCCAGAGAAGAGCTCCAAATAACACCGGCCCACAGTCGGTGGTCAATGGTCAATTTCTCAACAGAACCCAAGTCAAACATGCGAGTCCCAGAGGACACTATGAATGACCAACCAGAGTCAAAGTATTCCTCAAAAACGGCCCTCAACCATTTTTTGCTGATGACCTCCCAAGAATCCTCGGATTAGGCAATCTTCACCAACAACCAACTTGGGAAGCCGGCGGCCGAGCAGACTACTTTGGTCAGGGCACCCCTTTCAGTTGTAGTGGTGGTGGCTCCACTCTTAGGGGTTGAGAAGCAGTTGTGGGGAACACCTGTGAAGTATGGACCAGCGAGGGTATAACAGGCAGCTGCCAGGTGACTGAATATCCAGAGGGTAAAGCCCTACCCCACCCCTGCAATGGACTACTTTTGCCAGAGGAGCACCGCGCAGTATTGGCACATCTTCCTCCGGTGCCTCTCCTCACCCGAGGGCGAGCAGGTCAAGGAGCGTCGACGGCGACACCTCTCAGTCAAGCAGGATCAAGAAAAGGATTGCCTCAACCTGAACCTCTTACATCGATCTGACTGTCAATGTAGAGGGGAACCCTATGGCTGGTCATGGTAGACTGCATGCCTCAAAATGCAGAGAGAAAAAGAGGCCTCAGATTTGACCACCAGTGGAGGCCACTCCCAAGGAGACCTGGCTGTGGACACCAGCCGGGCCATGTCCTCCTGAGTGAGGATTGGGAGAACCAGGGTCCAAGAGATCGAGTCAATGTCATCTGACAGTTGGTGTACAGGCCTGAGGAAAGTCTCCACAGTCTGGTCAACCAAGATGAGGTAGACAAGCCCAACAGGGGTAAAGAGGAACTCTCGACCCTACACAACTGAGGGAGTCTTGACCAAAGTCCAGCAGTCAGAGAAGTTGAGGGATCAGGAGGATATTGATCTGTCTTGGTCCCCATGACTGGTGCAGACGGCAAAGTGTTACTTGCTACAGTGGCCAAGGCCTTCCCCCACGGTCTGGAGAGTCACATGTATTTTGCAGAAGCATTCCATAAAACACTCTCAGATACTGGACTCAGCTGGGAGAAGTGCAGAGTTCCCCACCACAGTAGCAGACACCTCCTCTTCAAAGGCCAAGAGCTGAGCTGGCAACCATCAAGTCCCACTTGTGGCCCTTGGACCAGTTCTCTGGATCCCATTCCAAAGGCTGGCTGACAGTAAAGCAGGTGCTTCCAATCCTAGAGAGATCTGGAAGCACAGAGAGGCACAAACCGAACCTGGCTATGCTACCCACCCAGCCAGTATAGGCACATGTCGTGCAGGTTGGTGATCGACATCTTCTGACAGCACTGAATGCAAAATCTGAATCCTGATTTCCATAGTTCCAAGATCCATCAAAGAGAGTCGAAAAAAACAAGAGTTAAGTTTAAAAATATTTCAGAGCTATTGCCAAATGCACAATAACCAAAGCAGGAGCTGCTAAGGAGGGGACTGTTCTTCCAGCAGAAAGATCTGATGCAGAGCCTGGGGATAAACTGCTTGGGTGGTGGGAGGAGCACAGCTTTAAGATGTCCAATGGAAAGCCTGTCCTAGTGCAGCTGCCAGAGTGTGAATAGTAAACTGCATCCACACCCCCAGAAATAATGTTTCCATGCAAATGTTCTTAATAAAGAATAAGGAGACAAAGGTAGAACATTAACAGAATTAGTTAACTCGGGAAATGCAGCTCTGTCCATTACATGGCTTCACGTATGGTGGCACTTCACATCTCGGCTGTCCCCATTTAGCAGCAAAATCCTGAATGCTGAGCTCAGCATTCTCCCCCCCTATCCCTTCCCCCCCACCTACGTATTCTCACCCTTGCTACTGCTGGCCTACAGTTTTTGCTGTCCCCCCTCCACACTTTCTATGCTCCCTAGGCAACTGCTCTGACCTCATTCCAGCACAAACACCACCACTGCCACCTCCCTGACTTCAGAACTGCTACCCCTTGGGATACCTCATGACTCTTCCAGGCATTCGCGACACACACACTGGTCCTTCTCAGATTGTCCACCTGTGGTGGGGTCCTGCCCACAGTTCTGTGGCAGCAAAGGCCCCTCTTAACCAGTTGATGTGCTGAAGACACTTTTGGAGCCACTGTGAAGCTCCCCTGGAAGACGACAACCTGAATGGGTCATGGAGAGTGGATGGGGTTTCTTCTGCCAGGCAGACCCCCACTTTCCCCCTTTTTCAGGCTCCATCTCTCAAAGTGTCATGGTTATCATGGTGCCAGCAAGCCAGACACAAACATACATGAATTCCCTTCCCAAATGCTGCTTACAGGTTCCCTGACTTACACTGCCACCTGTGGTCACCCCGGTGGTGGTATTGCAGTGGGGAAGCACAACCCCCCCCTCCCCCACCAAGGAGAGAAGTGTCTGTTGGAAGGTTCAATGTTCCTATCATCAATCGTTCCCATTGATCAATCTTGCTTCCCAAATTGGATCGCTAACATTGTGGGCGGTAGCTCTACTGCTGCACTGACAGGCCAGCCTGCCCCCTCTTTTTGTGAGGAAGATACTGTAATCAAAGCATAAGCCAACTAGTGTCAACCAATAACGTTTACATTTTTTTATATAGTAACACTGCAGTAACAGAAGGGGCTTGAAATCCTTTCTAATATTTCCCCCGTATCATGCACCCACTCCCCATTTGAGTGCACATCCTCCAGTACTGACTGCACTTATCAGCACAAACATGCTGTTATAAAGTAGGTATACATGGACCTGGCTGGTGGTTCAAAGCACTCAGCTGTGCCTCATGCATGCAACTGGAAGCATCAGTATATCCTACCCCAAACCAGACACCCTTGCACACGGTTACTTCTTACTTATACTCCTCTCTGTCTATCCCCTTAATATCTGGATCACTGTATTGTATACAGCAGGTCCTGTATATTATTAGGTATCCTTTTCATAGCTCTCTGGGCCTCTGTTGGCTGTTTCTGAAAAGGTGTCCTTGATTTTGGTTCACTGTCAACTTACTTCGTGTTACCTTTTTTTTTCTTTGCTGAAGAATACTGAAAACAGGAACCCACTCACCAAGAATATAAGCATACTTATTTTATTAAAATCTGGAAATGAGAACAGTACTTCACTGCACACCAATGTTTCAAGAAGAGAACTCTTCGTCAGGTTATGTGATTAGTGTAACTCAGATTCTGTGTGATTGCTAAAGCTCCTAGCCTTATAAACTCTAGTCTACACCTTTATATCTTCATTGAATGGGCCTCTTTCGGTAATCCCCACAGAGCTTTATTACTGCTTTCATGCAGAAACTCAGCCTTCTCCTGGCTCCCAGACAACCCTGCAGAAGTCTATAAACTATGCTTCACACTCTTGGTCAGTGGGTCCCAATCTCCAGCATCTTTTCAGCATTATTTTGTGATTGTATTGGAACAGACTCCTCCTAGACTTTTTATATTTCCACAGCGACATATCGGCCACATTGGATGCTGTCAGTCTGTGTTTTGCCATGCAGCTGAGAGGAATGGTGCCTTACCTGCTTCCTTACTGTTGGAAAGCACAACTTCAGGACATCAGTTTTACTGTTAGCCCAAGCAGTGTGGTACTTATACCATGCGTTGCTTTCCCCTTCTGTCAATGTAAATTCCTGGTACAAATATTGCTGCTCACTTCTGTCAGAAATGAAGGCAACAGTAAACGTTAGTCGTACGAGCACTGCAAGGTCTACCAGCATAATCTCTACAAACAATAAAGAACAGCTGCTCGGCAGCAGCTTACTGCGTTTCCACCTTGGAGGCCAGGGTTCACCTGTGAGCCTTGGAATTCCACTCTGGTTCCTGCAGTAAGTCTTCACGCTTACGACTGGGCCCCCTGGCGTCAGGTTCCAATGGCAAACTTGTAGCTAGCAATCATCAGTGGGGACCGCCTCCGAAGTCAGGTGATGTAACGTCATCCCGACTATAAGAAGGGGCAGTCCCGTGCCCACCCTCCAGTTCTTTTCCACTGAAGACCTAGAGAAAGGGAGCAGAAAAGCGAAGCAACAACCCTGGTACCCAGTACCCTGCCTGAACCAAAAGGCTAGACAGGAAAAAGGAAATAACTGGGGGAAGGTGGGTGGGAAATTAGACCTACTGCAGGAACCTCTCTCGAAGATCTACTGTTACGGTAAGTTCTTACGTAACTGTTATATCTTACTTTGAGAGGGTTCCTGCAGTAGGTCTTCACATATAGGACTGAATTCCAAGCAATCTAACAAAAACGAGGAGTCGGAGACGAATTTCCAGGAGGAGGAAGATGTCTGCCAACCAAGGATCTGCCTTAAGACAGAAGACCTTGTAAAACTGCAAGGCCGAAACCAGCTTGACATCTAGAGGCAATGTCCAGACTGTAGTGCTTATTGTAGGTGTGGATGGAAGACCAAGTGGCCACTGCACAGATATCCGCAGTGGACACATTCCTGAAAAAAGCAGTAGAAATGGCCACGCTTCTGGTGGAGTGGCCTTTAACCACCCCAGAAGGGTTTTTCCGTATTTCTGGTAAGTGTGGTGAATACAGTTAGCCAGCCACCTAGAAATGGTCTATTTAGAGATAGCCGTGCCCTGGCACCGGGAGGCAAAGGCCACAAAGAGTCAGTTTGACTTTCGAACCTCCTTAGTCTGGGAGGTACAGTACCTCAAAATCCGATGCACATCCACAGTGTGCAAAAGATATTCCCCTGTTGGAATGCTGAGGAAAATAGACCAGCAGTTCAACACTCTGGTTGAGAGTCATCTTCGAAACAACTTTCGGAAGAAAAGAAGGACTAGTCCTCAGGACCACCTGGTCCTTGTGGAAAATCAAATAAAGATCTCTGCAAACAAAGGCCTGAAGCTCTGAGACCCCTTGAGCTGAAGTAACTGCAACCAAAAACAGAGTCTTCCAGGACAGGAAGCGCATATCACAACTTCCTGCCAGTTCAAAAGGGGGCAAAGTAAGTTTCTCCAACATAAAATTAAGATCCCAGGGAGGACAGGGGTTCCAGACTGGAGGTTTGATGTGAAGGATACCCTTCAAGAAAGTTTTGGAAACCTCTAGTTGTGCTAGGGTTTTGCCCTCCACAGGAAGGTGGTAGGCAGACACCGCAGAAAGATGGACCTTAATTGAGCAGTAACTAAGGCCCAACTCAGAAAGATGCAACAGGTACTCTAAAACCTGGGAGGCCGAGCAGGAAAAAGGGTCCAAGCTTTTGGCTGTGGCCCAGATAGAAAATCTCTTCCACTTCATGGCGTAGGTGGATCTGGTAGAGGGTTTTCTGGCTTCCACCAGGACCTGAGCAATCTGAGAGGAAACTCCATAGCGAGAAACCGCTGACCACAGGTGCCACGCATGAAGATGGAGAGACTGAAGACTCTGATGTACCAGGGTGCCCTGCTTCTTAGACAGGAGGTCATGAGACGGTGGCAGAGGGACCGGCGGTTCTAGAACTAGTTGTTGCAACAGCGGGAGCCAAATCTGCAGGGGCCACAGAGGGGCAATCAAAATTAAGTGGGCCCCCTCTGCCTGGAGTTTCAACAAAACCTTCTGAATGAGAGGAAAGGGAGGAAACACGTATAGAAACCTCCATGTCCAGGAGAGAGAGAGAGAGAGTGCGCAAAGCACCATGCCTGGGAACAAGCGAGCAAAAGTTGGGTAGTTTTGAGTTGAATGGGGAGACAAACAGATCCAAGTCTGGCTGGCCCCACTGAAGAAACAGGACTTCGACTACCTCTTGTTTTAGTTCCCACTCGTGAGCCCAGGCCACTGATCAGCTGAGACTGTCAGCCAGGACATTGTGAACGCCTGGCACATGGACTGCTGTCAGAAACAGGCCATGCTGACTAGCCCAATATCATACTCTCATTGCTTCCCTGCAAAGAGGGTATGACCGGGTATCTTCTTGTTTGTTGAGGTACCAGACAGTTGCCATGTTGTCTGTCTGGACAAGAAGTGTTCCCGAGAGGAGTAATGACTGGAAGGCCTGGAGAGCATAGTGGACTGCTCTGGTCTACAGGATGTTGATGTGAAGATTCTGCTCCTGAGGAGACCATGAACCTTGAATTCTGTGATCCCCAAGTGGGCTCCCCAACCTATAATGGAAGCATCCGAGGTGAGGGCCTTGGAGGGAGCCGGAGAGTGGAAGGGGGCTCCCACCAACACGTTGGTGAGGTCCTGCCACCAGAGGAGATCTGTTTGAAGGCTGTTGAAGATCATGACCAGTTGGTTCATGTTGTCTGATCGTTGATCCCACTGGACTCAAAGAGACCACTGGATAACCCTCATGTGCAGTCTGGCCAGGGGGACAGTAGGAATGGCCACTGCCAAAAGACGGAGCATCAAGTGTGCCGGTGTCCATCGAGCTTTGGCCACCAAAGTGGCCTGAGAAACCAAGGTCTTGGCTCGATCTAATGGTAAGAAGGCCTTGCTCTGGACTGTATCTAGTACTGCTCCAATAAATTGGAGACGTCGAGACGGTACTAGCTAAGACTTGGGAAGGCTGACTGAAATGCCCAACTGGGCAAACAGATCCAGAGTGAAGGAGAGAGACTCCTTCAGGCTGTCTGGGGATGGGGCTGAAAAGAACAAGTTGTCCAGGTATGGGAACACATGTATGCCCCTGCGGTGGAGAAACACCACTACCACCGCTAGGCACTTGGTGAAAACCCGGGGAGCTGAGGACAGGCCAAAGGGGAGTGTCTTAAATTGGAAATGGTTCTTCCGGAAAAAGAATCTAAGAAAGCGGCGGTGGGCCGGGAGGATGGGGATATGAAGGTAAGCATCCTGCATATCCAGGGAGCACAGCCATGTGTTTGAGGGGAGCAGGGGCAGGAGTCCCTGAAGAGTCAGCATGCAGAACCTCTTGTACTCTACGAAGAGGTTGAGCGTGCGGAGATCCAGGATAGGTCAAAGATCCCCCTTCTTTTTTGGAACTAGGAAGAAATGGGAGTAGAATCCGTTTCCTAGTTAGTTTGGAGGGTCAGTTCTATGGCCACTTTTTGTAGCAGGGCCTGGATTTCTATATGGATGATGGGGATCTGACCCGACGGGTAAAAGGACCTTCCCAGAGGCTTTAGAGGTGGAATCTCCAGGAAATCGATTGAGTGAACTCTTTGTATGAGCTGAAGAACCCATACGTCTGCAGCAACGGCCTTCCACCACTCCAGGTGGAGGCCGAACCTCCCTCCTACTGGTTCCTCTGAGGGGGACGGAGGGAGCGGGAGGAGGGGAAGCGAGTCAGGATGCCGTGGGGAGTGGAGCTTTGGTTCCAGAGGCTGCTTTGGCAAACTTAGCCTGAGGAGCTTGGGCTCCTGAGCCAGTGGCGCATCTTTTGCTTTGGCGCTTGTTCTGGTTCTTGTCCCACCTTTGGTGATGAAAGGGCAGTTTCTTTTGGCCCATCCGATACATGGAGCGTACGTCTCTAGGGACCTACCGCTCTCTTGCAACCCTGTAATAATGTCCTTTGTGTTGCCACCAAAGAGGATGGGACAGGACCCCTGAAAGGTGTGTTCAAGAGGGATGACTGAACATCCTGTGCCAAACCTGCAAGACACAGCCATGCTAGGCGCTGAAGGCAGATTCCCGAGGCCACAGCCCGAGCCACTGGGTCCACAGAATCATAAGTGGTCCGGAGTGCGTGATGGCAGGAAGATTTATTCATGCAAACCTTGTCCAGCAATTTAGCCCCAAGGTTTTTGTCAGGGATGTCCTAAAGGTCCCTCTCCAGTTCTGAGAGAGGACTTCTGAAAAGCCACCATGTGGGACATGTAGTTCAGTGACCAGATGGCGCAGGAGGTGGACGAGTAGATCTTCCTACCGAGCTGGTCAAGTTGTCTTGAGTCCTTGTCTGGTGGGGAGGAACTCAAGTGTTTAGGCTGAGCCGAGTGGTCATGCGCAGCCATGATGACCATAAAGTCTGCTTTTGGGTGAGAAGTCAGGTGAGAGATCCCTTCAGGGGGAAAGTAGGTTCTATCAGCCTTGCTGGAGACAGCTGGTACGGAAGAAGGCTGTTGCCATATTGTGAAAACTAGATCCTCATGCAGGCCCATCCAAGGGGGGGGATGGGTAGAGGGTCAATGGTGGACAAGTCCAAATATTCAGCAAGCCTTTTTTGCTGAGGATCTACCTCCTTGGACAGCCAGTCCCCTGCTATCTGAATAGTAGATCCCCAAAAGAAGGATCCTCTGGTGGGGATTTTGGGGATTCTTTTGGTTGAGGTTCGACCAGTGAACGAGGTTCAGAGAGGTCAATATTGGAGTCTGAATCCAAGGAATACAACCCACTAGGAAGGGAGGGATCCAATCCTGTGTCACCCACCGGAAGAAAACCCGCAGCACATCCCAAAGGAACTGAAGTGGGAGGTGGTACTCTGGGTAGAGGAATTCCCCCAAGTGGCCAGGACTGCCTAAGTTCTGTAAGGAGTTGCGTCCTATCATCCTGCCACCATGCCGGGATAGTTTCAGGGTCAGGCAGTGGTGGTGGAGGAGGAGGTGGAGGCTGGTACCCAGGATACCTGGTCAAGAGTGGGTAAGTGGTATGATGCCAGTAAGGGTACTGGTACCCTGCAAACCCCGAAGGATAACCTGATGGCGGGTATCCGGACGGCGGATAACTATGCGGCGGAGTGGACATCGGAGAAGACATAAGAAGCAAAGTCAACTTCAATAAAGGAAAAAATAAAGAAAAGGCATTCAACACTAGCCGGGTTCACCACGAGGTACAATGCATACAGGTCGACTGCGGGAAAGAACTGGAGGGCAGGCATGGGGCCACCCACTATACAGACTCACGCTGGCGTCTTAACGTGATGTCGGGTGGGCGGCTCCTGCCAGACATTGCTAGCTAGTTTTCCGTGTGGTCCTGATGCCAGGGGGCGCAGTCCTATATGTGATGACCTACTGCAGAAACTTTCTCGAAGTAAGATCATTCACTTCCCTTACGGAGTTTTCAAAGTTCTCTGTTTCCTCAGGAGAGCATTTTCTTTCGTTAGGCCATTAGAGACAGTGAGGGCTCAGTCAGCTGTCTGTGTTGCCGTTTGCATGTCTGCCGATGATCCAATTTTTAAATCCATGGACTTCAAATGATCTTGAAAATCGGCCATCTGTTTGTCTAAAGACTGGATGTCTCGCAAAAGTGCCACATTAATAGGCTGTGAAAGATCATCTGAGGCTGGTTGTTCGTCTTTGCTGTGCTTGGAATGTAGCTCACTTGGACGAATTCCATCTCCACCAGCACCTGCTTGTTTTTTTGTTCACCCCATAGCAATCTTCAATTGCCGAACTATTTGCTGTTTCGTATCAACAGAAGCAGCTTCACTTTGTTTATTTGTTTACTATTGTTTATTGAATAGAATCAGAATTACAATCCTTTGAGTCACAGACTCTTTTGCAAAGGCTCCACGTCAGATCAAAGTAAAAAAATACACATACAGTAAAAAATACAAATACAGTATTAAAGTAACAGTACAAGGTTATGCAGTCCTAGCTTAATCTTATCTAGATGGTTACATCATCTGGGAGCACACAAGGTGTCACGGGTTAGATAGTACAGGATGCAGTTTTGTAGGATCTTGTGGGACCCAGAGTCAAATATCTGGATAGGTAAATAAGGAGAGTAGGTGGACATAGGAGGGAGGCGGGCACCAAACTAAATAATTGTAACAGCAGACACTTTCTCTAATGAATGAGTCAATTTTTGTTACAGTTTATTCTGCGCATTTTCAGTAATATATATAAAATGCCATTATGTTTTGCAGAGCCACTCGAGGTTGCTGCTCCACGCCCGGCAGTTGGCCACACCCCCTTAATGGAGCTTTCCTGAGGGAATAAACTTGAACTATAAGCCATCAGACTCTAGGACCACACAGAAACTTTTCCTAGCAATATCACTAAGGGCTGCCCATGGTGACATCCGACGTCGCCATCCCTATATAAGCATGGTGGACCCTGAGCCTCCTCAGCTTCCCGCTGGAGATCATGCTCAGAGGACCTCCACGCAGGGCAATAGTTCTTAGACTTTGTCACAGTGAGCCTCCCCAAATCCATGGAAAAGATTTTGAGCCTCCCCCAAAAACTGAAATAATCCTGGGCCTTCCCAAAGAAAAAGAACATACTATACTTTGCGCAGTATACCATGAATACATTGAAACCCCTATGAGTACTTGGTTCATATTCAGTTCTTTGTCTCATACTAATGTGTAACCTTCGAAAAAGAGCTCCTGTGCTCAAAGGTGTTATCTGAATAACAAATAAATGAAATATATATTATTATTCAGCTTATTGTATGCCCCCAACACACACACACACACACACACACACACACAGGCCAGCCTACTTGCTCTGCTATTTTCATTTTTGAACCATTGTTACCCCTTGTTGCAGTACCTTCATGGGTCAGACTACTTTCTCTGTTTCCTCTATAAATGAAATAACCTTCCTACATACTTTGCCTCTCCCCCTCCTTCCCTGCTCCTAAGCAACTTCTCTGGGATTACTTTGCTCCTTCTTGTTATTGCTCTTGGCACTTCCATGCTCAACCCTTGACATTGGGCTGTTCTACCATCAGTCTACAAATTGATCAATTACCACCACTCATTATTAATTTATTGTTCATATGTGTTTGCACTATTGTTCATTGTGTATTTCTTGATTGTTTTGCAGTTACTTTTTGAAATGTATTCACACCTACCCTTCCCTGGGTACACCTGAAATGAGCCTTGGCTCGTTCACCTTTCCTTGTCACCTATTAGTAAATAAATACATAAAATTCACCTGCTATTATCCTCTTTCAGTTTGCTTCATCTCGTCACACAAAATACATAAAACTCAACACTTAAATACAGTACTTTTTCAAGGATTGCTTGAGCCTCCCTTGGAACAGGTTGGGGCCTCCCCAGGGAGGCTGCCCTCACCATTTGAGAACCCCTGCCGTAGGGAACTGAGGGGGGAACTATGGATCAGCCAAAAAAGGAAAGACAGAAAGGAGAAGAAGAGCCCGAAGAAGAAAAGCAGGGCAAGACAAAATACAGGTTACTCACCTGTAACAGGAGTTCTAGGAATGGTATATGTTGTTCATCCACACTTTCTGGCAGGTATCCTTGCCGCTTTAAATCTTGCTGGAAGGTCTTCAAGCTGGCTCCTCCCACCCACCCCGGGTGGTAAAACTCTCGGCTCCGTCCCATGACGCCAGATCTGGCCCGCTGGAAGCTCAGGTTGTGCGTCGAAGACGGGGAGGTCGAGTGGGGTGGGATGAACAACATATACCATTCCTAGAACTCCTGTTACAGGTGAGTAACCTGTATTTCTAGGGACATGGATATGTTGTTCATCCACACTTTCTGGCAGACTCCTAGCAGTTCTCCAGGAGGAGGGAGGCAAGGCGCACACCCCCTACTTAGGAAATAGAGACTGGAGAACCGAGGCCCCAAAACCAGCATCCCGGCGTGACTCAAGGTCGATGTGGTAGTGGGTTATAAAGGTATGTGCCGACTTCCATATAGCAGCCCTGCAGATATCCTGGATAGGGACGTCCCTGGAAGCAGCTACCGATGCAGCGGTATGGCGGGTAGAATGAGCTCTTATCCCTCTGGGAGGCTCCATGCCCGCCAACCTGTAGCAGAGATCTATGCAGGAGGTGACCTACCTGCTTATCGTCCGCTTGGCTGCAGGTCTGCCAGGTGCGACTTCAGCGTAGGTGACAAACAGCTGGCGAACCTCTCCCCGAACTTCAGCCATGCGCTCCTTATAGTAAGCGTGCCTTCTAGGGTCCAGAGTATGGAGCCTATATTCGCCTCCGAGGTGTGACTGGGTAGAACACTGGCAGAGTCAACACCTGGTTAAGGTGAAACTCCACACCACCTTCGGAAGGAATTTCGGTTGGGGGCGCAGGACAACCCTGTCCCTGTGGAAGACCAGGTAAGGAGACTCTATGGAAAGCGCCTGGAGCTCTCCCATCCTTCTGGCAGACGTGATAGCCACCAAGAAGGCGGTCTTCCATGACAGGTGAGAGATGTCACACCTGTGCATTGGTTCGAATGGCTTGCCCATGAGCTTTGTCAATACCAGCAGTAGATCCCACGGAGGTGGAGGTTCACGCACCGGAGGGGATGTGTGATCCAGGCCTTTGAAAAAGCGCCTGACCGCTTTCTCCTGCACCACCGACTGCTTCCCGGCCCGCGCCCGGTAAGCAGAGATGGCTGCCAGGTGCACCTTTAGGGTCGCCGACCTAAGCCCTTGCTGAGAAAGGGACCACAGGTAGTCCAAGATGCTTGCCAAGGAACAGGAGGAAGGGTCCAGGCCCTTGCCCTGACACCAAATGGAGAATCTCTTCCATTTGAAGGCATAGCATTTTCTGGTCGACTCCTTATGGGACGCCTCAACTACATTGAGGACCTCGTCGGAAAGACCCCAGGCCTGAAACTCTAGCCGCTCAGGAACCAGGCCGTCAGGTGCAGGGATTGAAGGTCCAGATGGAACACCTTCCCCTGATTGACTGATAACAGGTCCAGGTGAGCTGGAAGCTGCCTCGGGAGCCTGGAGCTCAGGCTGAGGGGATCTGGATACCAGCATTGAAGGGGCCAGTCTGGGGCTACCAGAATCACCTGCGCCTTGTCCCTCCTCGCCTTGAGGAG
Organism: Neoceratodus forsteri; assembly: GCA_016271365.2. NCBI lineage: Eukaryota > Metazoa > Chordata > Ceratodontiformes > Ceratodontidae > Neoceratodus > Neoceratodus forsteri. The sequence continues at coordinate 884,162,241 of CM028130.1, forward strand.
CACATTGTGGATCAAGGGAAATGGGGGAAGGCGTAGAAGAGGCCTGGGGTCCACGGCCTCGAGAAGGCATCCCCCTGCAGTGAACCCTGCTGAGGGGGGCGGGCATGAAACAGCCTCAGCTTCGATTCTCCTGGAGGCAAACAGGTCCACCCGAGGTGCCCCAGTGGGAGAACAGATCTTGTACTCACCTCCGCAGGAGAGACCACTTGTGGGACACAGCCCTATCCGCTTAGGGCATCAGCCAGGGTGTTGGAGGCTCCTGCCACATGGATGGCTAGGAGATCCGCCTCCAGGCTGCGCACGAGTGACCAAACGCTGACAGCTTCCTTGCACAGAGGCATGGAGCGCGTCCCGCCCTGGCGGTTTAGGTAGTACATGGTCGTGGTATTGTCCGTCTGGACCTGAACCACTTGACCCCATAGAAATGGAGCAAAGGTGGTGAGGGCTAGATGAACCGCCTCAAGCTCCAGCAGGTTGATATGGCATCGGGACTCCCGAGGGGACCAGAGGCCACGCGCTCTGTGCTCCCCAGATGGGCACCCCAACCCATCAGAGAGGCATCGGTCGATAGAGAGACCGTCGGCTCGGGTTGGACAAACGGGATGCCCTCCTGCAAATGGGCTGGAACGGTCCACCACTGGACAGCTGTTCTACATCCCCTGGGTCACTGTCACTAGCTGGTCCAATGGATCGCAGTGCTGTGACCACTGGCTGGCCAATCCCCACTGAAGGGGACGCATGTGCCAGCGGGCCCAACGGACCACACTGGTGCAGGCCGCCATGAGACCCAGGAGGCGCAGGAAGTCCCGGGCAGGGCGCAATTGCCCAACCAGAAATGACTGGGCAAAGGAGGAAAGAACCTTGGCCCTGTCCTCCGGGAGCAGTGCTCTGGCTCAAAGAGAGCCGAGCTCTGCCCCGATCAAAAGAAACACCTGCTTCGGTCCGAGTTCCGACTTGGCCTCGTTGATGAGAAGGCTGATCTGAGAGCAAACCTGGACGGCCAGATCTCTGGACCGCTCCACCTCCTGTCTGGAGGGGACTGCTATCAGCCAATCGTCCAGGTAAGGGTACACCCGGACCCCTCAGTGCCGCAGGAATGCTGTCACCACTGCCATACATTTGGTGAAGACCCTGGGAGCAAGAGAAAGGCCGAAGGGCATGGCTTGGAACTCGGAAGGGATCCCTCCGCCGAAAGCTTAAGGAATTCTGGTGAGACGGACGGATAGGGACGTGAAAGAACGCTGGCCCTGTAGGTCCAGAGAACAGAACCGCACGCCTGCTCCAGGGATGGTATTATCTGAGCCACAGTGACCATCCTGAAGGTCCGAGACCTAGGAACTTGTTTAGGTCGTGCAGGTTGAGAATGGGCGCCAGCCCGTCTGTTTTGGGACCAGGAAGTACCTGGACACAAACCTCGGTCTAGGTAGGGTCCGCCACGCCTCTGATCACCTCTTCTCGAGGAGCAGAGCGATGTCGGCTTGGCGAGCCGACGCGAGGCTACGACTCCTCAGGCTCGGGGCGATTGCTCGAAGGGCGGCCTGCTCGAACTCCAGAGGCAGGTCTTTCCTACCACTTTCCAGCACCCACCGGTCCGTGGTGATAGTGGACCAGGCGGAAAGGAAGTGGCGAGCAGTCTCCATGGGGGAACTTGGGTGGAGGACGAGGTTGGCGACACCCCCCAACCCGTCACTGGGCAGGCTTGGAGGAGGGACTGGCCGAGGGACCTCCTGGGCCTTTGCCTCCCTGCTTCCTGGAAGAGGAAGCCGCAGGCTTGGCTTTGGGATGCCAAGTGCGAGCCTGCTGGCCCTGATGCTGCTGGGCCGGACGTGCCGTGGGCGCACACGGATGAAAGGGCTTTGGTTGCGGTCTGCGGCCCTTGTCCCTCTGGGCGGAGGAGACAGAGTCCAGAGTGGCATTGGACTTTTCGATCCCCTGGAGGTGACCCTCCACTCCAGGGCCGAAGAGGTCGGTCTCCAAGAAGGGGACATCCGCCAACTTGTGCTGGGTATCCGCTATGAAGGTGGATATCCTGAGCCATGCCCGACGGCGCATTGCCACTGCGGCCGCGACCGACCTGGCACATGAGTCGCCGATGTCCAGAGCAGTCTGAAGTTGCTGCTTGGCCACTGCCCTGCCCTGGTCCCACACCTGCTTAATCGTGGTCTGCAGGTCAGCCGGGAGATGAGGGACTACCTCGTCCAGGGAGCCCAACAGGGCATGAGAAAAGTGTGCCATCAGCACGGCCGAGCTGGCCTGACGAAGGCCAAGGGAGGACACAGCGTAGACTTTGCGCCCAGCGTAGTCCAACTTCTTGGACTCCTTGTCGGGAGGCTTGTCCACGTTCCCTGGCGCCTCCGCACACCGAAGACGCTGTTGGTAACATACCCTCGGGTGAGGGGTGTTCAAAACGGACAGGGAACCGTAGGGACGGCATTTCCGCCATCCTGGCCGAAGGCGAGGGCAGAAAGCAGGACGCTGCCAGAGCTCCAAGGCCGGGCCGGCAATGGCCTCGCCACCGGAAAGGCCTCCGTGGAGAATCCTCGGTCCAATATCTCCTGTTAGGGGATACTTGGCCCGCTGTGATATGGGCTCGAGCTGCATTCTGGTGGACTCGAGATGAGCCTAAGCAAACCCATGAAGGACGATGGGCTATCGTCCAGCGACTGACCTCCGGAGGACTCCAGGTCGACCTGCCTGGAGAACAGGGAGGAATCGTCGTCGGACTCTGATGAGTCCGCAAAGAGCTGCCTTGGGCCTGAGCCACCCTCCACCTACCGAGGACGGTCGGGAGTGAGGGTGACAGACAGCCTATGGGGCAGGCCCTGGCCCGACCAAGAATTCTTGGTCGAGGCCCCAAATTTCAGCTGTGGAGGCGGAGGTTCCAGCAGAATCGGTGGGGCAGCCGGTTTCGGCCGAGCAACAGGCCCAGGGGCAGGCGCCTCGGCTAGGGCGAGGGGTTTGCTTCGGCCGCTCCAGTGACAGCCACTTGATGGCTGGGGAAGGCGACGACATCGACTTGCTCCCGGACAAAAGGAGCTGTTGCCACATGAGGTCCTTGTAGCGCCGACGCAACTTGCGTCGAAGCCTCTCCTCGTCCAAGGAGGAAGACGAGGACGAGCGGCGATGCCGCTTACTACGGTACCGAGACCGCCTATGTCGACAGGATCGGCTGGACCATGAAGACGTCCGAGACTGAGAACCTCAACGTTTCCGAGGAGGGTTCTGGGGCAGGGCAGGGGAGACCCACTCTCCCCTCGGCTCGGCAGTTTTGACAGTGGACTCCGGAACCGGAGGCACAGGCAAGCCCACGGTAACCTCGATCTCCGCCGGGGGAACCGGGGAGTGATGGTTTTCGGCTTCACTGGTCGACAACCCGTCCGACGGGTCGAGAAAATCTCGACTGCGGCCGACGGGTGTCTCAGTCAACTGACCTGACGGGGACACCATGAGGCCAGTGGTCAAGGTGATCGGATCAAGTCGATGGTCCATAACTCGGGAGGGGGACCTCCCGCTCCCAAGAGCGTCGACGGAGGGACTTACCTTTGCAGTCCTTCTTGGACCGAGAGGAAAGTCCTGATGGCCCCTCTCCCTTGGTGGAAAGGGACTGACAGAGCTCCTTAGAAACTGAATAGGAGGACCCAAGGAGAGCGGGATAAAGGCCGCGGAAGACGAAGATGCGGCCTGCGCTGCCTCCTCCTTGAGGGCGATCATCTGCTCGAGCTGTTCCGCCGAGCCGGCCACCGCGGACACCGCCAATCGGGCCTCCTTTGACTTCACCGGCAGGTATCATTTCTCGGGGCGCCCAAGTTGTAAACGGGCAGCGCGGTCCTCCAGGACGGAGACCGAGAAGGAAGAGCACAGGTCGCAGGCCTGCAGGTCGTGCTCAAGGCCTAAGCAGTAGATGCACGTGGAGTGCAGATCCGTCCGAGACATCTTCTGCCCGCATGGACACCTCCGAAAACCGGGAGTCGACGTGTCCATCGCAGCCGCGAGGGAAATAAATGACCGAAGTCTTGAAAACCTTAAACTTTATTTCGGTAAACCAAGAATTAGGAACTAGTCTTATACGCAGAGCGCTAAGGAGGAACCTGAGCTCCCAAGCGGTAAGGAAGATCTGGCGCCATGGGGCACAGCCGAGAGTTACCACCCGGGTGGGTGGGAGGAGCCAGCTTGAAGACCTTCCGGCAAGATTTAAAGCGGCAAGGATACCTGCCAGAAAGTGTGGATGAACAACATATCCATGTCCCTAGAAAGGACCTTTACAGATCCGAAAGGGATCTCGGGTAAAGAACCACACTGCAGGCAACTAGAAGAAGGAGAGGGTAGTGCTGCCAGACAGACAAGACAGAAAAGAGAGGGTCCCCAAAAAGAAAAAGGGCCACATCAGAAAACCCTTAGAGCCCAAAGGGGGAGCCAGCCCAGAGGACCACACTCCCGGGACCCAAGGAAGAATACAAGATGATAGAGAAGGCTATCCACTAGGAAGGCAAGCACCACAAATAGTCTGCCCTGGAAAAGAGGGCAAGAACTAAGGAGCATGGTGTACAAGGGGATGGAGGGCGGGTTGGCAGGACCTGATGAAAGCGTCCCTCGAAGATCTACTGTTACAGCAAGTTATGTAACTGTACTATCTTTCTTTGGGGATATCTCTTCCATCAGGTTACACCTATAGAACGAGTACCAAGAAATTCTGGCAGAGAAACAGTCTGGGTGGCTGGAGAACATAGATCTAATACAGAAGGCCTTGAAGCTCAGCCAGGCCGAAACCAGCCCTTCCTCAAGAAGCAATGTCCAGACTGTAGTGCTTGGAAAAAGTGTGGACAGCACTCCAGGAGGCAGCAGCACAAATGTCAGTGGCTGACACATTCCTGAAACAGGCAGCAGATGTGACCATACCTCTGAAGTGGCCACGCACATCCCCAGAAAGTTCCTTACTGCACTTCCCATAGCAAGAAGTAATACAGGTATCCAACCATTTGGCTAAGCACTGTTTAGACACTAGTATGCCCTCTCTCCCAGGGGCGAAAGAAACAGACAACTGAAAGGACTTCCTGCAGTCTGTCATGTGATGTGTCTAGTGATGAAAAAAAATCTATGCATATCTAAAGTGTGGAGCAATACTTCCCCTGGGCTGGCATGCTCTAGATAATGGAAAGGCAGGTGGATGGTCTGATTTAAGGGAAACTTAGATCCCACCTGAAGAAGAAACTTAGAGAACCCAAAAAAGGCGGCTCACATGTAAGAGCTTGAAACTCACAGATCCTTCAAACAGAGGTAATGGCAACTAAAAATAACACTGTCCATCACAGAAAGTGTAGCTCATGAGTCATGGCCAACTCAAAATGAGCCAATGTAAGTGTCTCCAATACAAAATTAAGGGCCCAAGTGGGGACTGGATTGTGGATAGAAGGCTTCAAATGCGGAATGCCTCACGAAGAGGAATGGAACACCTTCAGTTGTGCCACAGTATGCCCTGCTACAGGCACATGGAAGGCTGAAATGTTAGTGCTGCCTTAACAGAGGAGTATCTCAGGCCTGACTCTGACAAGGACAGCAGGTATTCCAGAAACTGATTCACTGGACAGGTGAAAGACTCCAAGTGATGGGAAGCAATCCCTTAAAGCAAAGCACTTCCACTGTATGGAATAAGTGACCCTGGAGGAAGGCTTCCTAGCAGCCCCCAGGACATCAGCCACCTCTGGGGATACCCCCAAAATGAGCCATGGCTACTGCTTCGGGGGTCAGGCATGAAGATGTAGAGACTTGAGGTCCAGAGGGACCAGCGTGCCCTGCTCCTAGAAAAGCAAGCCTGTGCCCAGAGGCAGGGACACTGGGGATTCCACCGTCAACTGCTGCAATAAGGGGAGCCTGAGCTGTTGAGGCCAAAAACAGTCAACGAAGATCATATGGAGCCTAATCAACACCCGTGGGGGGGGGGGTGAGGAAGCCATAGAGGAACCTCCCTTCCCAAAAGAGGGGCAATGCGTCTCGCCAGAGAACTCCAGGTCCTGGAAGGAGCAAGCAGAAATGCAGCAATTTAAGCACTGAGTGGGGACACAAGAAGGTCTAACTCTGCATGACCCCACCTGTCAAACCGGTCTTCTACAGCCAAGGTCAACTGTTCCCATTCGTGCCTCCTGGACTGCGACCAGTTTTGCCTTATTGACAGTACATGTTGGATGCCTAGAATATGGATCCGGACATATAAACAGGGCAGAGACCCACTAAAACCCTGGCAGCAAGGGCGTCGGCGGGGTCTGGGTGTGAGAAGTGTAGCTGTCGCTCTCCCATAGGCCAGTTTTGGCAGGGTAAGTATGGGGTGCCACCACCAGGGGCCTAGGCCAGCCAGAGCTGGCACGGAATGTGTTCCGGGGGTGTGTGTGTGTGTGTGTGTGTGTGTGTGTGTGTGCGCGCTCTGCTGCAGCGGGACTCCAAAGAGATGGCCCAACCCACCCCGGACAACTTGAGGTGGGAGGAAGCATCCAAGGCATAAAGACAATAGGAAGAGAAGGCCTGGAGGCAGGACGCGGCTTGACCAGGGACAACTCGGTTGCTCACAGTGAGGACACCGCATCCAGAAGGCTCTTGTGGCCGAAACAGGTGGGCCTGTTGGAAGCTCCATTGAGCCTGCTTAAGTACCGGGGAGCGAAAAATGTCCTCAGCAGAGCAATCTGTTTGCTCGTGAAGGAAAGGACCATCTCCATGGGCAAAAAACAGACAGTTTGGCTACCCGGTTGAGCCCACCAATACCAACTGTTGGGTCATGCACTGGAAAATAGGAGAAAAAAAAAAAAAAAAACCAGAGGCCCTGCTGAAAATGACCCAGAGATTGCAAGAGGAGGCGGCAGACAAGCACAAGTACAGAAATAAAAGGCAATTAAGTAAAAAGAAATAAAATAAAATCTGTGACTGCTTTGTGAAGCTTCCATAGTGATCCAGGATCCGACGAGCACCGGTCAATGGCGGGAAAAGAACTGAGGAGGGTCGCGGCCGCTTATGCTTAGGAAAGGGTGGTGACGTCGGATGTCACCCAGGGCGGATTCTAGTGGTACTGCTAAGAAAAGTGTGTGTGGTCCCAGAGCCTGATGGCTTATAGTTCCACAGGTGTGACCTGATGAAAAAGATACTCCCGAAGAAAGATCCACTGTTCTGTTCTTCTGTAGGAGCAGTTCAGTCATTTTTATAAAAAGTGACTATTTCTTCTTTTAGAAGGGACAAGTGGTCTGAAGGAAAAGAAGGAGGAGGTGGGAACTGTACTCAAGGGGTGGACAGCAACTCCAGAGCATACCCCTCCTCTACTAGTTCCAGCACCCACTCATCCAGGATGACCTCCTTCCACTTGGACAAATGCAGGGAGGTCCTACACTCCCCCATACCCCTGGGTTCAATAGTGGAATGGGAGGTAAAGTATTCTGGGGGTGAAAAACTCTAAAGAGATATATATCTGCAGACATGGAACAAACCACCATTATGCAAATTATCCAAAGTAATGATAGGTGTATCAGGCTTAGGAGGACTATTGGCCTGAAGAGTAGTCCAGGCAAAATGCCATAGCTTATCAAGATAATTCATCTCATATGCCTGGGAAGTTGCAAGTCCCAGGCTCAAAGACACAAAGGCACAATTTGCACTGGCCTGCCGGTACAGTGGTAGCGCTACCGCCTAGGATGCTGGTGACCTGGGTTCGGGAATGAGCCCAGGGAGGTGGAGGGTTGGCTATGGGGAGGAGGGTCAAGCGCCGGAAGGGCACTTCCTCCCGGGAGGGGAGGATGTCAGCCCTGATCCGACACCACCACCTGGGTGTACACGGTGGAGGTGCAATGGAAGGCGCCATGTGGAAGGGGAAGAAGTCGGCTGGGGTCGGAAGCAGCATCACGTCTCGGCGTGTGCATGCCTCCACAGACCTCTTTGGCTGCCAACGTCCTTGAGGATAGCAGGAGAAAAACAGAAAATGGCCCCGCCAAGGACACCGGGAGAAAAATGGAAATGGCCCTGCAGTTCCTCCTGGCGACGGACCCTGGTGGTGGTGCAGTATGGTTCTGGCTCGGTCGGAGGCCCAACACATATGGAGTAAGTGGGGAGGCAGCTGGACCTCCCACTTTCCTGCCCAGAGGGTGATCTACAGCAGGATAGGGGCCGAGGACAGAGTCCAGGGCTTAGTGTGGCCCCCACCACAGGAGTCCCTGAGGAGAAGAGAACTGCGGAGAGAAAGGGGGTGTGAGCATCAACAAAATAATAAAAAAAAGTTTGAACTTTTATCTACCACCACATCTAGCCCTTCAGGGTCCTCATCACAAGGCAAGGTACTCAGTGCTCTAAAATCACCCAGAAGATCCTGAACAGCTGTGTGTATTACAGGAGCAGTGTTCCTGTAAACAGTGTGAGGTGCAGACGGATCACAGTACTGTGTAGCAGTCCTGCAGGGGATGGAAAATAAAACCAGAGGATCCAGCTACGTATTACATGCATCCTTCAGTTATGTTTGGTATACAGGAGGTGTAGGCCCAAACTCCAAAAAGCTCCAGAAAACTCTTAACGTCCTCGCCATCACTCTCAAGACTCAGGACCTGTTAAATCTGACAGAGTAAAATCTGAGTACAGGGATTGTGAAGAGGAGACCTGGGGTCCTGGACCACAGTGTCTTGTGTCCTGAAAAAGGACAGAGTAGGACCTGAGGGTAAAACTACATCATAGAGATCTCCTTCTGAATCCTTCAAATCCTCCTCCGTGATCAGGAGGGTAGGACAAAAATAAACCTCATCAACATCTCGCATGACAATGAGTGTAATCCAACGGAGCCAGCAGCAGGAGTGGTGGCTATACTGGAGGAGTGTTAAGCATGCTGTTATGTCCCATCAACAATGACTGTACTGACAGGAAAAGTCCAGTAATCAGGACTGTAGTTCCTGTCATCATTATACACAGCGACAAAAACTGGCTAAGTAATTTGTCTGAGAAGGATGCCACCAACACAGCCTGGGAGTTGATTACAACCATTAAAGGGGACATGACTATAGTCATCTCGGGGACACAACCGGGAGACAGAGGTGACATACCTTCCACAGTAGATACAGCAGCGCCAAGTCAAGCCCCCACCTCAGTGTCACAGGGACTTGGGAAGAGACTTACCTCCTATGACTAAGACCTCAGCTGTCTATCTGATGCTGCATTCATGATTTTTAGTTCATTTTGTCCTCATGGTCCCATCGACAGTATAGGCAACAGTGTGGCCGACTGCTGGGGAGTATGCTCCTCGACAATGGCTGGACATGAGCGAGAAGTTAGCATGGGGCCCATGGTCTTGGCTGGAGGTGCCATTTAGTTAGCAATGAAGGATTTTCCCAAAGCTTCATGCATGGTCTCTTTGTGGCCTATGGAGAATCCTAGTAGGCCTTGCAGGTCCTGATGCAATAGGAGAGATTTTCTCAAAAAAGAGCATTTAGTTAAAAAACTGAAAATAAATTAAAAGTTGATGGTGCGTTTCCAGGTACAATGTCCAGAATGTGTTTTTAGTAAGAAAAATAAATCGTAGAAATGACACTGTATGCCGGCCCAGTGGCACAGAGGGCTGAGGCGCTGGATGCCACACCTTGAACCATGCCGGCGACCCTGGTTCGAGAACGGACTTGGGGCGCCGGAGGTCGGCCGCGAGCGAGAAGGGATCAAGCACCCATCGCTTGCTCTCCTTCTCTGGGTGGAGGGATGCGCCGTCATATACCGCCACCTGCTGGAGGAACTCAGGGATGGTGCGGCTGGGGATGCCACTGCGCAGGGGTTGACGGCTGAGAGGACTGGAATTGATGTGCGTCTCTGCGCACGCCAGAAGCCTTGCTCCTCATTGCACGCCAGCGTCGGGGATCCATACATGGAGGAAATACGTCCCTCCATGCCCCCTAGGTGACGACCTCTGGTGTCAGCTCGTCACCCACTGACAGAAAGCAGGGCAGACCACGCTGTGCAGCTCACTCCTCGAGAATGGAGGGAGGTAAGGGGGATCTCTCCTCACCCCGCCCGGGAGTGGGGGGGTTATCCGGGCCATCAAGAGTTTCAGGGGGTTGGGTGAGGCACTGTAGTGGCAGACCCTGTGAGTCGGTGGGTTGGGGATGCAAAGCACCTTAGAGGCCAGACTGAGTGGAGGATGGAGGGCAAGTAGAGGTGGAAAAATAAAGAGTAAAAGTAATGACTGTTTTTCTGCAGGTTTGATGAGCAGTTGATGTCAGAAGAAAGAACCAAGGAGCAATGGGGCCACTCGCAATTATATAGGTGCTGATGTTTTATGTTATCATGAGTAGCCCCTGGCTAGCAAAAGTTTCCCAGTGGTCCCTGACACCGACTGCTTACAGTTCCAAAGGTGTGGCCCAATGCAAGAGATCCTTAATGAAGATCCTCTATTTCTAACTACCTAAACTGCATTCACTATTCACACTTGGGTAGTTGCCTAGCAGTCCTCAGGAGGAGGGGGCAAGGTGTACAACCCAAATGAGGCAAAAGAAGCCGGAGGACCCAAAATCAACGTCACGAGGATTGAACACCTTGATACTGTAATGGGAGATGAATGTGTGCATATGTAACCAGGTAACAGCCTTAAATACTTCAGAAATGGGAATGTACCAGGCAGCAGCAACACGTCTGCTAGAGCGAGCGTCAAACCCACAGGCATATCCTCCCCAGCCAGTAGATAACAGAGTTACACAGAAGGTGATCCATCTGGCAATCTTCTGCTTTAAAAAGCAGAGCCCTCACTCAGCCTCTGAAGTGTGAAGCTTTCAAACAGCAGTCGGCAGAATGAGTGCCTTATTAAAGTGAAACTCCAAGACGATCTCTTGCTGGAATTTCACATTTGGGGGTTGGGGGGCTGGCAGAAGGCTAGGTGCTGCCATACACTGAGCACTGGCCCAGAACAGCCAGGCAATAGAGAAGACCACCTCACTGAGGAATTCTGCTTAATGATATCCATCAGTGAGTAACTCTTCTTCCAAACCTCCTCCAACTGGATGTCTAGAACTATGTACATCTGTTCCAGGACTGCCAAGAAGAAGGCCTGGTCCCCCAGCAAGGGCTGGTCCATCAGCTGACTGCTGTCCCATGGACATGGGGTCAAAAGAACACAATGCATCCAAATGAAGACCAGGATCAAAGCTAGGAGGGGTAGCCATGGCTGGGACAAGTCTAACAGCATTGTTGGTCAACCCAGATGCCAGGCATAGGCTCCATAGGCCCACTGTTGCTAAGCCAACCTCTTCCATCTGTGACAGGCTCGATGTGTGTGGTGGGAGTTAGACTATGGTGAGGAAGAATTCTATAATGCCTGCCAGTGGTCGTTGCATCATCAATATCAAGACTGAGATCGAGAAAGTGACCTCAACCTTGAGCATTGATGCCTCTGGCTCCTGGTACATGAAGGGACAGGTAACAAGCCAAATCAGTAGGTGCCACCACAGTCAGTACAACCGGTATTGCTGGACCAGTGGGGACTCAACTGGGAGCTCAATTAAAGCTGACCAACCTGTTCTGGGTTGGTAGGCAGTCAGCAATGGTGTCCTAGTAAGGGAAGAGTCCTCTCTTGACAGACTCATCCTCGACAGACTGACTGATGAACCAACATAGATTCGGTTGGCTGCTCCAATGGCAAGCACAGAATGACTGGCTCCTCCTTTGATGGTGACCAACCAGATGGATCCTGCAGTCAGGGAGACACAAGCCACTCCTCAACCACCAGTGATCCCACAAAAGGCGTCGACTCGTCTTGTGTTTCCGTCGACATGACAGAGACTCACTTTTGAAGGAATGGAGACACAGTAAATCTGTGTATTCTTCATTCTCCTGAGGAGTGTGGGAAGATCCAGCATGTACTCCTCCATTGACAGAAGGTCCAGGACCAACATCTTCAACAGCTCCCACTACCTCCAAGGCCCACAGTTCCACTGCCAACCTCACATACAGGATGGTTTATGCCCTGTAGGCTTGCCTTGAATCTGCTGCTTAAGCTTGAGGGCTGAAGCATGCATGGCCTGTGGCACCAGGAGCAAATCACCACAACGCAGGTTCGGTCCCAAACAATCATGTCCATTAGGTACCTGCACAAAATACACCTCTTTAATCCCAGCTTTCTCTTGTGTTCCATAAGGAATCATGTTGATGGCACAGGAGAAGTTGAAGTAATGTGTCAGACACCATAGTCAAACTCAGAAAAAATCACTTGAAAGCTAGCAGAATTCTCAATCAACAGCAGCAGCTGTGAGAGAGGAGACCTGTTCCTTCCAGCAGAAAAAAAGATGAGCGCAAAGTGGGTGTTGCAGGAGGACCACATGGTGAGTGGTAGGAGGAGTCAAGCATGAGGATTATTCCAGTGACTATGCATGCTCACTGGAAGACTGCTTAAGTGTGAACAGTGAATTGTATCTAGGTAGACAGAGCTTGTTTTATTCAGAAAGAGATGTTTGCTAGCATACTAGTGTAGTTTCCTAGACTTCTCAGAAAGCTTCAATGGTTCTTCGTATTCCACCTGGACAAGTTCTGACCTTCTTGACCGAAGAGTGCTACTGCCTGCACCACACTGCAACACACACACACACCATTAATGTCTCTTATCCTCAGCCCATTTGTCTCTCCTCCTCAACTGCCCTCAAGAGCCTTCACCAAACACACTTCAGTCACTGGCACCTGCTCATGCTAATTCCCTCACCTACCGATCTCACCACTGCATACTTCCAAGTACTCACTGTTCTAATCCTCAGCTAAACTCTGTCATATTGTTGCTCTACTCCACTCTGTATTGCACTTTAATTTATACTACTGTTTCAACCAACCTGATAATGAAGTGAAGTAAAACATCAATCTAAATGTAATTTACTCTTGAATGAATGTCTGCAGTAATGTATGCATTCCCCCCTCTCCTCATCCCCCGGGTCGCACCTGGAAACCAGCCTCAGTTCAGTGTGCCTGTCCCGGTCACCAACTTTAAATAAATAAATAAATGTTGGATATTGTATTTATATGGCTTATTGAACTTGTTTTGAACATCCTCTGAGGGTTTCCAAATTTTTATAAAGTTTTGTGATCTAGTACTTGCAAGCATTTCCTTTACTGAACTGTCTGGTATGTGTGAATGATTTGGTACTGAAATACAGGTCAGTTTGATATAAAAACAGTGTCAGTGGCTCAGCAGGCTGCACACCCACCTCTGAGGCCGGAAGATCAGAAGGCTGTGGGTTCCATCTCCACACCAGAAACACAGGTTAAATCCCAATACTGACACTGTAGTGCAGTATGAGCGGGGTGTTGCACTTCTGAGGTGCAACTTTGTGGATGAGACGTTAAACTGAGGTCCCGTCTGCCTGTTCTAGTAATTGTTCAGTTTGATATTAAAGATCACATCGCACTTCTCAAAGAGTAGGGGAATTTTCCCGGTGTCCTGACTAAATTTCCCCTATTCAGTAAAAACACCACCAACAGCTTAATCAAGTTCAATGTCAGCTGGTTTCCATCTGTATCTCCTCACCAGGACAAGGCTGAAACCAAGCAGAATTGCCTAATCCTCCTTTCCGGTCAAAAAAAATTAAATAAATAAATATTCCTTCTACGTTTCCTGTACTTTTGACAACACATTTAGCAAATACCAACATAGCAAATCCAAAGGGGATTACGACATTGCTTGCTGCATTATTAGGAAACAGGTAAGGTTAAAAAAGAAAAACAAAGTCATGACCCTGTCAGATTCCTAACTTACAGACACAGCTTCTGATGAGTCATCATCTTCACCTTCCTCTCTATTGTCTTCGATTTCCTCCATCACTTCGGCCTTTGCCTCTGCTACCAGCTCTCGCACGGGCCTGTTATCAGAAACTGAGCTCACAAAGCGGTGCTGAAAACAAAACAGAAATGCACACTATTTTTTAGTGGTTATATGTGCTTGGCTGCCGATCAGTTTTAGCTCATAAATGACACCAGCACATCCATAGGGTTTGGAACATTGCTGAGTAAGCTAGCTTCACACAATGTATTTTCATTTAGCATCTTTCATATGGAGTATCAAAAATGCTGCTCCAGCAAGGAGGGTGCAAGCCCCCCCCCCCCAAGCATACACACAATGCTGAACGTATCAGTTTACAATGTTTACGGAACCTGGGTGGCTATGCTAGAAATGCCAAATTGGGGACACACACCCAGGTCTCCCACATGGCAGTGCAACATGGCTCCACCTTTTTTTTTTCTTTTTTTAAATCAAGTTTATTAATAAAAATACCAAACATGTCAGCTGTCAATACACATTTTGCATACAAGATGCAGCATAGGTAAATTGGTATTTTACATTACGAGTACAATGATACCACTGTTTTGCTGTACAATAAAGATAGACGGTAGAATGAGAATGCAATCATAGGGAGAAATTTTCCCAACTGTAACCAATAAACTGATTCCATGTGTCTACAACACATGGTTTATGAGAGGCACTGTCTTGTCTTTTTGAACATCTTGCCATTTCTGGGATCCCCGGCCTGAAAGGGGGCCACTTATGCTCACTCCTTAGGTGAGAGGGTGACCTCCCTCCCCACCTACTATATATTCTCTGCAACCTCTGTTATAAACCGTAGGTCAGCTGTAATTCTCTCCATCTGATGGAGTGTCTGCATTCAAACCTTCCTTTGCTGAACAGTGGGAAAGATTGCAGACATCCAATGTCTTGTTATTCCCTTGACTGCCACTATAAACATAGTGTGAACAGGTACCTAGCCCCACTAATGAGAATCCCTGGACTGGGCGGTCTAAGAGTAAGTCTGAAAGTACTGCGAGACTGGCAGATGCCACACCCTCCAAAGCTCTTCCTGAATCTCCTGCCAGCATATATGAATCTGGGAACAGATCCCAAAATGTTCCTCCCTCACTCAGCAACCCCTCCAGCATCTGCCCAAGTTACTGTCACCAAAATCAGCTGTGATGGAGGGGTGGGAAAAAACAGACCCCTACTCCCCATCTATATTGTCTCCAAGGTGGCAAAGCAGTCACCCTTCACCCCACCTATAGTTTCGATTCCTCATCTCATTTGATAGCTAAACCAGATTCCTGTACCCTTCTAGTCCTCACACCTTCCAAAGCGTGACCCTCAGAATCTAATGAAAGTTTATATACCATTATAATATAGCAACATCTAGTGCTGAAATTCACCACCCAACATACAAAATCCCTCATGTTTTTAAAATTTCTTGTGCCATTCACCAAGTTGGATTCGGAGGAATCTGAACAGATCTCAGGAACGCTACATCTCTGATTCAGAGTCTTGAAGGTCAAGCAAAGAACTGTAACTCACCGTAACAGTAGATCTTGGAGAGAATCTCCTTTATTGGGTCACACCTTTGGAACTGTACGCCATCGGCATCAGTACTACTCAGAAACTGTTACCAGCTGGGGGCCATCCATGATGATGTACAACGTCGGCACCTAAAAAATGTGGGTGGCCCCCTCGCTCCTTAGAGACCCCCCCACCGAGATAAGGTTGGAGGGCCACATACCATGAGGAACCAGTAGATCATACCAGTACTAGGCACACTAGGAGAGGCATGGGACTAGAAATGTTAAGACATAAAAGACCCATGTGGATACCTTCTGCAAGGGCAGTGGAACATTCAGCCGCTTATACCTCAGAAAGGGGGAAGGAGGGTGGGTGTGCTGTGGCCCAATGGAGGAGAGTATCTTGAAGATCTAAAGTTACGATGAGTAACTGTGATATCCCCTCCACTAGGCCACACCTCTGGAATAAGTTCCAGGCAGAACAAAGTATCCAAGGAGGATGGCAAAGTCCAATCTGAAATCAGGACAGAAGGCCTTGCCAAACAGTATGACCAAAGCCAGCATGTCTGTATGAGATGTCTAGACTGTAATGCTTTGTGGAAGTACAGTATGTATAGTGTTCCATGTGGTGGCAGTACAAATGTCAGCAACAGACATATTCTGAAAACAGGTGACAGAGGTGACCATACCTCTTGTAGAGTGGCCATGTACAGCACCAGGAAGTTCCTTACTGTACTTCCTATAGCAAAAAGCAATAAAGTTGGCTAACCTTTTGGGCAGGCACTGCTTAGTCACAGGTATGCCCTCTCTCCCAAGGGTGAACAAAACAAAAAGCTGAGAGGATTTCTGCAGTCCTTAGTGCGCTCAATATAGAAATGTAGTGTTCTATGTAATTTACATCAAGTGTATGGAGCAACGCCTCACCTTTGTTAGCATGCTCAGAACAACACATTGGTAGGTTTATGGTCTGATTCAGTGTGAAATCAGAAACCACTTTTGGTAGAAAAACAAGAATTAGTATGCAAGGCTTCTCTGTCCTTGTGAAAGATCACGTGGGGGGCTCATGCATGCGTGTCAGGTTCAGTAATCCTTCAGGCAGCAGCAATGACAAAAAGGAAGCACAGTTCTTAAGTTGCTGTGTGCTCAAGGGGAGCCAAACTAAAGTTTTCAGGAATAAAATTAAGGTCCCAGGGTGGAACCAGCTTACAAATCAGGGGGCATGCAAAATACCTTAAGGAAGGTATATGACATTTATTTTAAAATTTCACCAGGAAAAGTACTACACTACAAGAAGCTCGTTTCCATGTATCCGGGGATTATAGTTGAATATAAGCATAAACCAAGACACAAAATAAATATGCATCATACATTGACACAAAATAAACAATTACAGCTATGTCCAGATTAAACTGTGAAGGTACAGTACAATTTTGAATACAATATTGCACATATGGAAATTGAGAGGGCTATTCCTTTGCAATGACAGAGTGGGTGAGGTGAAGAGAGAGAATAAAGCTAGGCTGCCTGAAGAATGGAGCAGACGGGGAGAGGATAGGGTACAGGGGGGTATACCATTGACCCGTTTGGATGCACACCCCAAGAGGGCAAGACTCAGCAGGAAGCACCCTGAAATAAAAGTACTAGTCTCCAAGGCCTTCAAGAG
The DNA here is from genome assembly GCA_016271365.2 of Neoceratodus forsteri. NCBI lineage: Eukaryota > Metazoa > Chordata > Ceratodontiformes > Ceratodontidae > Neoceratodus > Neoceratodus forsteri. Next base: position 884,179,192 of record CM028130.1, read on the forward strand.
GAAAAAACAGGGTAGAAGGGAGGGAGGCAAACCCTTTGACCCTCTGGAGTGGAGACCCCACAAGGGTCCAACACTGCTCCAAGCACCTAATCAGGGTCACTGAAGAAAAATAGGCATGAGGAATAGGAAGTAGTAGTTAAAACGGTTTTGAAAGTGAAAACGGGGTTTGGGGGGCTATTGGGAAGTGTGTCAGGTGCAGTTGCAGGATGGAGAAGAACACGTTACTCACCTGTACCAGTAGTTCTAGGAGTGGCATATGTTGTTCATCCACACTGTTTGGCATGTCCCCTTCCACTTTAAATCTTGCCAGAAGTCTACAAGCTGGCTCCTCCCACCCACCCTGGTGGTATATACCTCAGCTCCGCCCCATGACGCCAGATCTTAGCCCGCTGGAAGAAAGGTTGCGTGTCCGAAGCCGGGGAGGTCGGGTGGGTGCATGTGGATGAACATATACACCACTCCTAGAACTACTGTTACAGGTGAGTAACCTGTTCTTCTAGGAGCATGGATATGTTGTTCCTCCACACTGTTTGGCAGACTCCAAGCAGTTCTCTGGGAGGAGGGAGGCAAGGCGCACACCCCCTATACTTAGGAAACAGATTGGAGAACCAAGGCCCCAGAACCAGCATCCTGGCATGACTCAAGGTCGATGTGGTAGTGGGTGATAAAGGTGTTTGCAGACTTCCAGGTAGCAGCCTGGCAGATCTCCTGAATAGGGATGTCCCTGGAAGCAGCCACCGATGCAGCAGTATGGTGGGTTCTTGCAGTATGGTGGGTGACTTCTTGCCCGCCAACTCATAGCGCAGACCTATGCATGATGTAACCCATCTTGCTATGGTCCGTTTGGCTGCAGGTCTGCCAGAAGCGGCTTCAGCATAGGTGACAAACAGCTGGCGAACCTCTATACGAATTTCCACCGTCCTCTCCTTGTAGTAGAAGAGAGCACATCTCAGGTCCAAGGTATGGAGCCTGTACTGTGTCCGAGGTGCAACTCTGGTAGTATACCGGCAGAGTCAGAACTGGTTAAGGTGGAACTCTGACACCACCTTCAGAAGGAATTTTGGTTGGGGGCGCAGGACAACTTTGTCCCTGTGAAAGACCAGGTAAGGGGAGTCCACCAAAAGCACCTGGAGCTCCCCTGTCCTTCTGGCTGACGTGATAGCCACCAGAAAGGCAGTCTGCCACAAGTGTGAGAGCTCACATTTGTGCATGGCTTCGAATGGCTTGCCTATGAGCTTTGCCAAAACCAGCAACAGATCCCACGGAGGTGGAGGTTCACGCACCGGAGGGGATATGTGATCCAGGCCTTTGAAGAAGCGCCCGACCATCGTCTCCTGTGCCAATGTTGGCTGACTGGCCCGCGCCCAGTAAGCAGAAATGGCTGACAGGTGCACCTTAAGGGACGAAGACCGTATACTCCCTTTGGAGAGAGACCAAAGGTAGTAGAGAATGTTAGCCACAGAATAGGATAAGGGGTCCAGGCTCTTACCCTGACAACAAATGGAAAATCTTTTCCATTTGAAGGCATAACATTTCCTGGTAAATTCCTTTTGAGATGCCTCCACCATGGTGAAGACATCTTCGGAAAGACCCAAAGCCTGGAACTCTAGCCACTCAGGTACCAAGCTGTGAGGTGCAGGGATTGAAGGTCCGAATGGAATACCTTCCCCTGGTTCAGAGATATCAGGTCCGGGCATGTACAAAGCCGCTCCGGGGACCTGCAGCTGAGGCTGAGGAGATCTGGGTACCAGAACTGGCATGGCCAGTCTGGGGCTACCAGAATCACCTTCACCTTGTCCCTCCTCACCTTGAGTAACACCTTGTGGATCAAGGGAAATGGAGGGAAGGCATAAAGGAGGCCTGGGGTCCACGGCCTCAAGAAGGCATCCCCCTGCAGTGAGCCCTGCTGAGGGAGGCAAACAGGTCCACCATCAGTTTGCTCCAATGGGAGAACAGGCTGTAAGCTACCTCTGGATGGAGAGACCACTCGTGGGATGTCTGGCCTATGTGGCTGAGAGCATCCGCCAACTGGTTCGAGGCTCCTGCCACATGGAAGGCTACGAGATCTGCCTCCAACCAGCTTACAAGGGTTCAGATGAGGAGTGCCTCCTTGCAGAGTAGACGGGAGTGCGTACCGCCCTGCTTGTTGAGGTAGTACATGGTTGTGGTATTGTCAGTCTGGACTTGAGCCACTTGACCCTGGAGCTGAGAAGTGAAAGCTGAGAGCTCCAACAGGTTGATCTGGCATCGGGACTCCTCGGGGGGTCCAGAACCTGTGGGCCCTGTTGGCCCCGATGTGGGCTCCCCAGCCCATGAGAGAGGCATCAGTCGTAAGGACAACCATTGGCTCGAGGCGGACAAACAGGATCCCCTCCTGCAACCGGTCTGGGGTTGTCTACCATTGGAGAGTGTCCCACATCTTCTTGGTTACAGTGATCAGCTGGTCGGAGTGACCATATCGCTGAGTCCACTGGGCAGCCAGCTCCCATTGAAGGGGGCGCAAGTGCTACCGGCCCAACGGACCACCAAGGAGCACGCCGCCATGTAACCCAGAAGACACAGAAAGTCCCAGGCAGGGTGCAAATGCCCAACCAGAAATGATTGGGCAAATAAAGAAAGAACCTCCGCCCTGTCTGCCGAAAGCTAAGCTCTGGCTTGACAAGAATCGAGCTCTGCCCCAATGAAGCCCATCACCTGAGAAGGCATGAGTTCCGACTTGGCCTCGTTGATCAGGAGGCCAACTTGGGAGCAGGTTTTGAGGGCCAGACCCTTGGACCTCTCCACCTCCTGTTGGGTGGAACCTACCAAGAGCCAATCATCAAGATAAGGGTAGATTCTGACCCTTCGATGCCGAAGGTGGGCCGCCACCACTGCAGTGCATTTGGTGAAGACCTGTGAGGCCAATAACGGCCAAACGGCATGGTTCAGAACTCATACAGGGTCCCCTCGACCCTGAAGTGGAGGAACCGCTGATGGGACGGACGGACTGGGACGTAAAAAAACGCGTCCTGTAGATCCAGTGAACAGAACCACATGTTTCACTCCAGGAATGGTATGATCTGGTTCAGAGTGACCATCTGAAAGGTGCGGGACCTGAGATATTGATTCAGGTCATGGAGATCTAGGATGGGGTGCCAACACCCCCCATCTGCTTGGGCACCAGGAAGTACCTGGAAACAAAGCCTGGGTCTGTCGGAGGATCTGGCACTGGAGCTACTGCTTTCTTGCGGAGGAGCTGGGCTACGTCGTCTCAAGCAACCGACTGGGTGCATGCGGAAATCCATTCCTCCCGAGGGGCGTGGGCTCGGCTGGGAGAGTGCTGCTCAAATTCTAGAGGCAGTCCCTGACCGACCACTTCAAGAACCCACCTGTCTGAAGTGATAGCGGACCAGGCAGAAAGGAAGTGGCGGAGCCGACCCCCCCATGGGAGACCCCAGAGCTAGCATGATGGGTGTAGAGGTGGCCACCCCCAACCCATCACTGAGTAGGCTTAGAAGAGGAGCAGGAAGCCCCAGGACCTTAGCCTCGGCCTCCTTTACAGGGCTGAGGAGCCTACTTGGGCCGAGGGCGCCAAGCTCAAAACTGCTGCTGCTGCTGATGCTGCTGTCCTCCTTGATAGTAGGGCTGCCGGACCACAGGGGAAGGGTGCCAAAATGGCTTCTTTTTCTTCTGCTGGTTCTTGCCCGAAGAACCCTTGGCAGAAGCAGCATCCAAGGTGGCACTGGACTGCTCTATACGCTGAAGATGACCGGCCACTCCTGGACCAAACAAGTCGGTACCCAGGAAGGGCATGTCAGCAAACTTATGCTGCGTACCCGCCGGAAGGAGGAAAGCCTCAGCCAAGCCCTGTGGTGAAAGGCCACTGTGGCTGCCAGTGAGCGGGCACAGGAATCCCCGATATCCAAGGTCGTCTGGAGCTGCTGTTTAGCAACAGCACGGCCCTGGTCATGGACCTGCTTGACCGTGGTCTGCATGTCCTGTGGGAGATGAGGGAGGACCTCGTCTAATGACCCAAAAAGGGCATGAGAGAAGTGTGCCATAATGACAACCGAGCTGGCCTGACGCAGGCCCAGAGAAGAGGCCGCATAGACCTTATGGGCAGTGTGGTCCATGTTCTTGGACTCCTTGTCCAGGGGTCGGTCAGTGTCAGCTGAACTACCAGTATACGCCTGATCACAGAGGCAGTCACCAGGCTCTCGGCTGAAGGGTGCTCTGTGAACCCTACAAGGGACTCTATGGGCACTGCGTACTTACAGGCTATGTGGGCAGATGGTGCTGGGCAGGAGGCAGGACACTGCCAAAGTTCAAGAGCTGGGCCAACAATGGCCTCGGCCACTGGAAAGGCCTCCTTTGGGGTATCCCCTCTCAAGAATGTTGGTGAAAGGGTACTCCGCTTTTTTCTGGCTAGGCTCCAGGGGCATTCCAGTGGAATCGGAGATGAGGTGGAGAATGCCCTGGAAAGAGGAAGGGCCTTCCTCCATCCCTGCGCCGAACAACGACTCATCATCCCCGGGATGTGAGTGCAAGTCAGTGACGTCCAAAGTCTGAAGAGTCGTAATACAGCAGTCTACCGTCTAAGTCACCCTCGATCTGCCGAGGGCAGTCCGGGGTGACTTATCAACAGAGGTCGGGGAAGTCCGGTGTCCTGTCAGTCCTCTTTCGAGGGCACCCCTCCCTCAGGTTGTTTAGGCGGTGGTTCCACCCGAATCGGTGAAGAGACCAGAGTAGGCCTAACCAGGAGACAGTCCGACCCCACAGGTGGAGGAACTGAGGGCTTCGGTTCCAGAGGGGTCAGCTTCGGCCTAGGAAGCGAAAGCCAAGAGATGGCCAGGGTAGGCGGCAGAGCCGGCTTTTGCCCAGTCAAGATCAGCTGCTGCCACATAAGGCTGAGTTTCTGCCAGAGCCTCTCCTCATCTGAGGAGGATGAGGCCCTGTGGCATCTTTTCTTTTTTGAGCGCTTATAGCGCTTCCTTGGTCGATCGTCCGAGGGGTGTCCTGGACTGAGGCCGAGATCGGGTAGGCCGATTTGGTTGACTGGGAGATGCTGGTATCGGTGAGACCTGGGAGTCCGGGACTGGTTTCTTGATGACATAAGGGTACCCTGGAGATGTGCAGAGCAGGAGAGCCACAGATCAAATAGGATCTGGAGCTGCGGCAGTGAGCATGGAAATGGGCAGACTAGGTGGGCTATATGGTCCTCATCTGCTCACAGATTCTATGTTCGTTCATCAACAGGTATATGACAGGCCAAAAGAGCTGTCAAGTGCACCTTAATGGAGGAGTACTGCAGACCAGAGTCTGATAAAGACAGGAGGCAGGCTAGTACAGTGTTGACAGAACAGGAAAATAGGTCCAGAGAGCAGGAAGCACACCGTATGGCAAAAACATTTTCATTTCGGTGAATAGGTCTGCCTTGTGGAAGATGTCCTAGCTGCCAGCAAGACATTAGCTATCTGGGTGGGGACACACCCCAAACCGTTCAAAGGCTATGTCCTCAGGAGACATGTGTACAGGTGAAGGGACCTCAGGCCCAGATGGACCAGGGACCCCAGACTTGTCACAGTAGACACGGATATAGGGGGTAACTGCACAAGAGATTCCACTGTCAGATGCTACGGGAAGACCAAACTATTTTTATTCACCTTCGATCCGAGGCATCTCTCAGAGGTGCCTAATCAACTGACCCCTGCTACTCCCTGCCGAGACTCCTTCCCATGTTCCCCTCCTACAGAGACTTACCAGCCCCCCGGATCTCCCACCAGGGGAGGGCCCACCACTCCTACCTTGGCGGCATCTTTCTGAGATTAGAGGGTCCGTCTCTTGTAGGTGGCACCTGGTGATCACTGGTGCAGCAGTCCGGCACTGGGGATGTGCAGGTTGGTCCCAGAGGCCCTCGTCACCTCCTCAGTCCTCCGAGGATTTTTCTTATGTTGCCCCAGGAGTGCGGACATGCATGACATTATGGCACAACGTGCCGTCTACAGATGCTCCTTATCTCCTGCGACTGCGGCACTGCATCCCTGCTGTGCTCCCGAGCTCCCCGAGGAGCCGCTAGAGCACGGCACAATTCCCCATCCCTCCTCAGGGAAAGGAGAGCTGCCCTCTGGATGCTCAATCCCTTCCCTCCCCTGCCGACCCCCGACAGCCAGGGCTCATTCCCGAACCCAGGTCGCTGGTGTGGCACGATTTGTGGCATCCAGCACCTCAACCCTCAGTGCCACCAGGCCAGCACATGAGGACCAATTCTGGCAAGGTCAAAGGTGGGGGGTGCACTAGTATCAAGGTGGCACACACTGCCTGCAGTTTGAGTTGAACCCTCAAAATGAGGGTGGATCAGAGGGACATGCACAGAAATTTCTCCCTCCGGATGTGTTTTGCCAAACAATTCCAGGCCCTTGAGTAAGCGAACAGAAAACTAGCAGTTTTGCATTTAGTGGGGACACAAAAACGTCTGTCTCTGGACAACCCCATCTTGGGAAGAGGTAATTTATCACAGAGGTTAGTAGTTCCCATTCGTGTACCTGAGATTGGGACTGGCTTAGCATATCTGCCAAGACGTGTTGGATTCCTAGGAGAAACATAGCTGTCAACTGCAGGCCATGAAAAAGTGCCCACTGCTATACTCTCATTGCTTCCATGCATGGAGGGTACAGGTGAGTGCCACCTTGCTTGCTGATATAGTGCATTACACTGATGTCTGTTCATATCAACAGGGGTCATGGACTTCCAGTGACGTCACCGTCTGATATGACGCCTTAACCTAGGAGCTCCTCTTCCCCATCAACAACAATCCGTTTAAATTACCACTCTAGAAAAGGCATCTCCGGACAAACAAAAAAAACCCCAAAAAAACAGGGAAGCCTCCGGGAACCCCAAAGAAGCTCAGAGAAATGCTGCAAGCTGATATCGACACTCTCCCGGAAACTCGAGAGCCGCAGTCCGGTATACAACAGACCTCGCCTCAGCACGATGCACCGCAGGAAGACATAGTGGAAATGATCAAACAGCACGCACAGTGGCTAAAATAGATCCCACACTCTTAGATCTGCGCTCGGACCTGAATCAGATCGATCACAAAACAGAACAACTAGAGTTGGGGCTCAATCAGGCACTAGAGCAAACGGACAGGCACGACCGCCTTGTTCTCTACCTCTTGGCCTGGGATCGGGAACTCAACCAACGAATCGACGACCTAGAAGGGAGGCGTAGAAGGCAGAACACCAGGATCTACTGGGTACCGGAAGGGCTCAAAGAAAAAGCCACAGATACCATCATCTTTGTCCAAACCCTCCTTAGAGAATCGCTTAAGTTACCGGAGGAATTAGACCTTGAAATGGACCGAGCACACCGATCCTGAGGCCCGCACCCAAGAAACCCGGATGCGAGGCCCCGGTCCTTCATCGTCCACCTAACTTCCTTCAAAAGAAAAGATGACTTGCTCAGAAGAGCTTGGCAACAAAACTCCCTTACCTATAAAGGCCATAGGATCGCCTTCGATAATGATCACACCTCGGAAGTACAGGAAGCTCGTAGAACCCTTTGGCTCATAACTGAGGGCTAAAGGCCTCAAAGCGCAGGTCTTACATCCAGCCAGAATCAAGATCACAACCCCACAAGGCAACAAAGTCTTTGAAGACCTCCTGGCAGCAGCACCCTTCCATGAAGGTCATGGCATCTCCACTCCTCCAATGGTGAAAGAAAAACTAGAAAGAGACCTCCTCTCATCAGCCTGGCCGATCGCGCAGAAAGGGGCTACGAAGAAAGGAACTTCACAAAGAATCTCACAGACATCCCTTCACGCTGATATCTCGATAATGATTCAAACATATGGAGATCCGACCACAGTGAACAGAGGAGTGAAATACTTACAGGAGACAGATCGGCCGGAAGATGCAGATGGTCCCTCCCCAACTCCAGAAATAACCAATGAGGGGAACCGGAGCCCCAGATGAACTGACAGCACCTTGGGGCGCTAGTAAACCCACTGCCATGTCTTGGTCCCACTCAGCTGACCTCCACGACGACTACCTGAGTCTCGGTAACTTGGTACCGGTAAAATTAGCTGACCCTGCAGTGAGTATGAACAACTCATTCTGCATGGACATGTGGTAACAGAAAAATTAACTTCTGACTGCATCCAACTTTAAACTGTATTTGCTCAATCGCAAAAGCTAAAAAACAAAGACTCTCTGCAGTATTTTAGTAATGGGGAAGGGGGAGGACTACAGGGAGAACCAATGTCTTTTACTAATAATGCCCGCAGAGAGTCTGATTTAACTTCATTTCCAAGAACCCGGGGCAACAGAGAAATGATTCGCTGATTCTGTAATGCTAATGGCACCTCCAAAAATTATGTAATCCACAAAACAGGATGTTCTCCTGTGCTTTGCCACGAGGGGGGGCGGGAGAGGGGAGACGACGGGGGTATGCCAGCAGAGAGAACTGGAACTTGGAGCTGCAGGTGCCTGTGGCAAATGTTGTCGCTCCCGCACATGGAGACCTGTGGGGACGGAAGATAGAGCCGCTGACTGCTCCATGGGCTGAATGGGGATCTCTGCCTTGTGGGATCGGGGTGGGGGGCATGAAGCACCTTGGTAGGCCCTGCTGCGCTCTTCCGTGTTCCTGTTGGGGGGGAGGGGGGCTTCCCTGTGGGAGAGAGATGGCGGTCTTGCAGGGCAGACGGCACCTTGTGGCTCTCGCAGACCCAGGGCCGTGTTGCTGCCCCGCCCAGCTATCCCCCAGGCTGTTGGGACCTCCGCAACGGCTGCCTGAGTCTCAATAACTAGATACTGGTGGTGTTGGCTGGCTCCGCAGTGGGTGTGCACAGCTCATCCTATGTAGATATGTTGCAACAGAGGCGAACTCATGGCTGCCACGGCAGTGAACTGGATCTGCACGGCTGCCACAGCTAGAAGATGGGGACCTCGGCTATGCTTGGGTGGGGGAGGGGATGCCTGCAGGAGCGCTGGCAGCTCGTGGACATGAGCATGGTGAGCACGCTTTGATTCCAATTTTGGGTACTTGGCAACAGGGTATTGGATTGTTGAAGGTCTAATTGTAAATGGTACCCTCAAACTAAGTAACTCATAAATTGGGACATTCTGCGCGCTTTGCCACGGGAGAGAAAAGAGGGAGGACAGGGGAATACCAGCAGAGAAAACTAACAGTTAAAACTACAAGTACCCGTGGCGAATACTGATTCTACCTTTGGAGACCCTGGAGATGGGAAATCGTGTGGACGACTGCTCCATATGGTGAACTGAAATTTACACTGTAAAATCCAACAGGGTCACAGGACGCCTTATTAGGCCCGTTATGTTCCTCTGCATTGCTGCTGTGGGGGGGGGGATTGGTTTGTGAGGGAAATGGTGCTCCTACAGCCCAGCTGCATGACCCATCCTGACAACTGGAATTCAGCGCCCTGGTAGAGGGCAGTCGTTTGTCCCTGCAGCGAGTATAAGTAACTACTTCTGCACGGTCTCATGACAACAGAGACACGGGCAGCCGCCTGCATCCTATTGTAGATCACAGCTTTAAACTGCCAAGCTTTTAAATAATGACGTTTAGCTGCGTCCTGCCGTGGGAGAGAGAGAGAGAGAGAGAGAGACAGAGGGAGAGACAGGGCCATCTGCGGAGAAAACAAGCGGGTGCAACCAGGGTCATCTTCAGTGAGCCCTTCCAAATACATCTTAGGGAACTTGTGGCAAACGAGGGATGGGTCGCTGGCTGCAAGACTGCAGAATGTAAAATTAGGAAACTAGAATAATTGTCACACCCCGCAGTGAAAGGGAAGAGGAGAGGAGGAGGAGGTGGAAAGGGATTGGGGGGAAGGGGCGAGCGGAGAAGAGCCATAACCGCAAGATGACTAATGGTTAATGCCAAAACTATCCGCAGTGAGCACCTTTAATTCCACATGTGGGGAATCGTGGCAATGGGAGGATGAGCTACTGGTTCTTCCATGCAAAGAAATACAACCCTTGCATTAAAGACAGCCAGGATCTTTATAAACCCCACTGTACTGCTGCTCTTCTTACTGTCGTGAAGGTGCGGGTGAGGGTGCGGGTGAAGGGGAGGCGGGGAAGAGGAGGGGTTACTGCAGGAAGAATGGTAATTCGGCGACCTAACTCCACGGGATCCCCTCTTCCTCTCAGCTGGCCCGTACCCCTCTTGTCTGGAGACACTGCGAAGTGGCTGAGGTCTCATTCGAGGTTCGAGACTGTCAGGAGGTCGTTTGGGGGGGGGGGGACATGGATGAAGTGGGGAGAGTGACAAGACCCAGAGTGGGATGGGGAGGCTGCAAACGAACCCTGTTTGGCCTTAACCAGCTGGCTCTTTAGGTTGAGGGCGATTCTCAACTTAAAAAAGAACATTTGTTTGGGGAGAAGGGGACTGTGCCTCAAATGGTGCCACAGAAGAACTGTGACAAATGGTAGGACTGCCATACCACAGACTGTGTCTTGAGGCCAAAGGGAGTCCTCAGTGCACTTCAGAGCTCCCCCTATTGGTCCAGTAAGGACAGATGTTCCTCCACTGAAGACCACCACTAAGCTACACCTTGGAAGTCCTTACAAATAATATCAGAAATCATGGCTTCGAGGTTTCTCAGCTATGAAGAATGGTTCACTTATTTTGCTTAAGGCTCGAAATGGGAAGAGGCCAGAGCAATAGTTTAGTTACTTAATAAAACTACTGTTAGATATAGAGAGAAAGAGAGTTAAATTGTTATGATGTTACACTGTTTAAATTACTACAAGGTACATATGATGCTTACTTAAATTACTGCAAAAGCATAACGTTCTGGAAACTAGCAGCCAAAATGAGAAGATTTATAAATGGCTAGTCATTTGTCTAAACTGTCTCCTTCAATATAAATGGATGTTCAAGTCCTATTAAAAGGAAACGACTCTAAAGGTTCTTGACTACCCAAAGCTGCGAAATAGTCTTCCTACAGGAGACACAACTAACCCCGGCAGAAGCCCAAAAATTGAAATGCAGTGCATTCCCCCATCTGTTTCACTCATCCCTCGCTGGAGGTAGAAAAAGAGGGGTGTCTATTCTCCTCCCGGCCACAATGCCCTTTCAGGTATAGGAGGTGGTCGAGGACCCCGGTGCAAGATACCTTATTGTAATAGGGATGGTCCAAGACCAATTGGTCACCCTAGTAAATGTGCATGTCCCTCCGGGGTCCCCAATCTCATTCTATGTGGCACTGCTGCAACAAATTGCCAAGAAAGCCAGGGGTGTCCTGGTAATGGGTGGGGACTGGAACATAATCCTAAATAGACAACTGGATACCACATCTCAAATGCCAAGACCAGAGCTCAATAGAGCCATAGCCCTCAAACTGCTATTGAAACAAATGGGTATAGTGGACATTTGGAGGGAAAGATACCCTAACAGTAAAGAATTCACCTTTTACTCTCAGAGATTCCATATCTTCTCCAGACTAGATATGTTCTTTACTTTCTCAAGGGATCTCTCCTGCTTTACTTCTATGTGGGTGGGAACCACTATTCTATCAGACCACAGCCCACTTTTTATTGAAATAGACTTGGGGTTGCCTAAGAGAAAAACCCTCTGGAGGCTGAATACCTCCCTTCTCCAAGATAAAGAAATTGTTAAGGAACTCGGACAACATGTTAAAAGATCCTTAGAGGACAACAGCACACCCAGAGTTTCCTCCCAGATTTTATGGGACACCCTCAAGACAACTATTAGAGGGAAACTGATAGCCATAGCCACTCATAAGAAAAGGATGATGAGACAGAAACAATAGGAACTTACTGCCCAGATTAAAGAGTGGGAAAGAGCCCAGAAAATTAGATGGGACTCAGAAAGAGACAAGAAATTAACCGAAAGTAAAACTCAACTACAAAATATTAGAAATAGAGAAAGCCTTATTCTACTTGAAACAAAATTATTATGAAGGTGGCCCCAGAGGGACTAAATTACTAGCCTATAGACTTGGGCAATATGCAGCCAGGGCAACGATCACCAAAATAGTCTCCCCCCCATAGCAGTCAAGAAAGCACCCAAGCCACTCAAATTGCGGAAGCTTTGGTGGCCTACTACACTAAGCTATATTCACCCCAGGACGAATCTTCGCCCCGGGAGAAAAATAAATATTTAGAGTCCCTGCCTCTCCCCCCCCCACCCCCCGTCCCAGGATGCTACGAAGCTCTTAATCAGACCCATCACACAACAAGAGGTCAAACATATAATAAAGAATTTAAAAACTGCAAAATGCCCAGGACCAGATGGATTTGGTGCAAAATTCTATAAAACCTTTGAACCAGAGATCTCCCCTGTCCTTCTGGAGGTATTCACAAGCATTTGGGATGAGGCCAACCCTATCCCTCCTTCATGGCAATATGCCACTATTTCTATCATACATAAGGAAGGGAAGGACCCTACACTTTGTGAGTCTTATCGCCCCCATATCCCTGCTTAATACAGACTATAAAATTTTCACCACCATAATAGCCTCCAGGTTGAACCCTATTATACCTGAATTAATACACATAGATCAGACAGGCTTTATCACTGGCTGCCAGGCTCCTGACAGTGTCAAGTCCACGGTAAACCTAATAGACATTATTCAAAGATCTGACACCCCGGCATGCCTGATGAGCTTAGATGCCGAAAAGGCCTTTGATAAGGTTTCTTGGAGTTTCCTGTTTGAGATTTTAGAAGATAGCGGGTTTCCCCCGGCCCTTCATAAATGTCATTCAGGCACTCTACACTAGACCTCAGGCCTACGTTCGGGTGAATTGCGGAATATCGGAGAGATTTAACCTGGGCAGAGGTACCCGTCAGGGTTGTCCCCTCTCCCCTCTATTGTTTGCCCTTTACATCGAACCACTGGCTGAAGCTATGCGGAGAGTGGAAGGGGTGAAGGGAGTGACAGTGGGAGAACTGCATTAAAAAATTTCATTATATGCAAATGACGTGCTATTAAGCCTCACCCATCCCCACCAATCCATAAAACAAGTCTGGGCAATCTTGGCAGAATTCAGAAGACACACAGGATACTCCCTAAATAAAAATAAGACCGAGGTACTTACCTTCTTCTATAAACCCTCGGAGGAGATGTGCTCCCTTCTTCCCCTGAATTGGAAAGCACATAAGATGAAATATCTAGGGGCCTATATCACAAAGCAATAGTCTCAACTCTTCACGACGAATTATATACCTCTAATAAACAACCTCAAAAAAGATTTTGAAAGATGGGCTTTGATAAACTTACCTATACACTCCAAGATACACACATTGAGAATGAACGTGCTCCCCAGGTTTCCATACCTGTTCC